>JAOWBW010001605.1:0-198780 GCA_026119855.1 Campanula takesimana
AAACACCCCTCTTTCACCTATAAAAACCTCTCTTTACCTCCATTTTCAAGGATCGAAACTTAGGACAAAAATTGAACTTACAAAAGCGATACCAAAATCACTTTCTAAGGTTCTCCAAGGATTTCATCAAGCAACGTTTGAAGTTCTCAAATGTAGGTAAAAGTCCATCTTTGCCTTTCTTTCTTTTGCTTCATCTCCTCTCTCTCTTTTATTTAATCAAATGTGCAATCACCAAATCATTTTGGGACATGACTCTAATGATCACCTCATCTCATTGAGGTTGGTTAAGGAGTTATCTCCTACATTCCAAATCCTATTTTAAATCCCCCCTTTTCATGACTTAAAGAAGAAGAAGAAGAACATTTTTTCATGTAGATTTTGATCAAGCAAGACCAACTTTAGTTGGGCGAGATGGGTGTTTCGGTACTTCCCATCTCGTAATCTAACCCCCGAACCTCAAAACAAAGAATCTCTGTCTTCGTAATCAAACTTAGGCTACAATCAATAGGTTTTTCTTATGTTCCTCAAAACATAGGTGGCGACTCTAAAACAAGTTAGACATCCTAGGATAAAAACCAAACGCGCGCTCGAGCCTAAGCCGTGGTTTCCCACGGGGTATCTACAGTGGCGACTCTGCTGGGGACTTTTGAGGGTTAAACTTGCGTTCTGATCGAAATCTACATCTTTTCTGGGCATTCTGTTTCCTGATGGGGGAGGAGCGCGCGTCTGCATTTTAAGCCTAAGGCGCGCGCATCCCATATCAAGAACCAGAATCGCCCATTTCTTCATGTTCTTCATCTTCTTCTTCTGTTATTCGGCACTAATCACTTCTGCAGGGGTTACAATATGAACATGGGACCAGGGCAATCCCCTGAGTCCAAAGTCTGACATTCTGACAGGTGTGCCCCAGAAGCGCGCGCCTCCCATAAGCATTGCGCCATGCGCGCGCGTCCCACATCACACTCAGAGGCGCACGCTTCTGGGTTGTTTCTAGAACAGAGACAGGTTTCAGTGACTGAGCAGAACAGTGGGGTGTGGGCACAGTTGCCTGCATCAGAACAGAATTGAAACCCTCGGACTGTTTTAATTTTGTGTTTTATTTACCGTCACACGGGTGATTCGGGAGTTGTAATTTTATGTGCTTACGTGTTTTGTGTGTTTTCTTTTTTTCAAAAAAAAAATAAATAAATAAAATAAAAAAAAATTTGTCACTTGTTAGACCTCACACTACATGCACATATCCTATGAACTGCTCACTATCGAGTCGCACAAGTCCAACCCAACCCGTCGAGGCCCGTTCTAGAAAGTTTCAAGCTCCACCAGACCTTGACTCTTTGAAGCGGTAAACCTCAGCCCGTGGCGTAGTTCAAGACTACATGCCGGGGGTGACCTTGAGCCTCATATTCAAGCCGAGCACAAACCACACAATTCTAGTTAGGGTCTAACACTCCGTGACTCAAGTCGGTTTCCATGTACCGAGATTTCCCTAAACTAATGTCTTCAATCATACATGCCAACTTGTTGAAAGGGACGCAATAAAGATCCGTCCCCAAAAGTGGTTATTTTGACGAAAATAAAAATCCGTCCCCGCATGTATGCTTTACTACATTAATTTAGTTTAATCCCGATACATGTAGGATTCACAAGCGCGGGAATCCGATGAGTATATGGGACTGCGAGATGGTCTATATACTAGTGTGACGATTCCATTATTTTCTTAGAAACCCCAAAGGGATTCATCCCTCCGACTTATAAAAAAAAAAAAAAAAAAAAAAAAAAAATGAGAGTCTTTTCTTATGTGGTTCGAGTCGTGTGCCCAACTGTGTGTTCTAAGCCTCTTCATGGACCGCAAGTGTTACTCAAGACTGACAAGGCCTCTTCTACAATATAGGTTCAATTGGTACTTACAAAGTCTACCGGATTCAGCAAATCGGTTAGTCCGTGAAGAGATCACTCCAACAGCTCCAACACCAACCATGACCGGCAGCAGCAACACCATGTCTCTCGAACAGCTCTCAACTATGGTCCAACTCCTCCAAGAGCAAGTCTCCACCCTTAACAAGGAGCGGCAAAGCAAAGACGACATTTGGCAATCCCACCTCGACAGCCAAAGGGAGGCCCACGAGGCCGAAATGGAGCTAATGAAAGAAAAGCTCACCAACCTTGCCAAGGGAAAGAACAAGAACAATGATGATGATCCGAATGGACCGAGGGTTTGTTCAAGAGTCCTTATGTCAACACCCGCACTAAGAAGATGGGGGAACCAAGTTCCGAGAACAATGAGCCAAAATGGTGGATTCTATCATGGCCTACATCGACCAAAAATTCAATGGCTCAACATGGGAAAGGCTCCGACACAAGCCTTTATCAA
The DNA here is from genome assembly GCA_026119855.1 of Campanula takesimana. Taxonomy (NCBI): domain Eukaryota; kingdom Viridiplantae; phylum Streptophyta; class Magnoliopsida; order Asterales; family Campanulaceae; genus Campanula; species Campanula takesimana. The sequence continues at coordinate 2,372 of JAOWBW010001605.1, forward strand.
TCATCCATTCCTCATGAGTACTATGGCCGCTCTTCCCGATAAGTTCAAGATGCCCGACATAAGAAAATTCAAGGGCAACTCTTGTCCTATGGCTCACATCGAGACTTATATTTGGGCAATGGTTTCCAAAGAAAGGTCTCCACCAAGGTGATGGCTCAATGCTTTCCTCTCACTCTCGAGGGGGGGCAAAAGATTGGTATGCTACTCTCCCATCACTGTCCGTCTTGATTGGGACTCCGCCATGCTTGCCTTCAAGAAACCAATACCAAGGCAACACCACTCACCGGCCCACAAAGGAAAGAGCTAGAACACTACTCAACGAAGACAATGAGTCCTTCATCGACTTCACAAGGAGGTGGAATGACAAAACTCTCCGAATTGTTGAGAGGCCGAACACAAAAAGAGCAAATGGACATCTTTCTCAAGTGTCTCAAGATTGATCTCCGCACTCACCTAAGTGGGGCTTGCTACTCCGACTTCTCCCAATGTATGAGGCGGGGGTACGCATGGATGACTTGCTCAAGGAGATTAAGAAGACCACTCCTACTTACCGCTACAAGGCCGCTTCCAACTCCACAAAAGAGGCCTCGGTCAACGCCGTCACTATTGACAAGGGAATTACAAAAAGGTTCCTCCACCTCAAGGGAAAAGGCCCGAAGTGACCGTGTCTACACGCCTCTCCAAGGCATGACTCAAACCGAAGTGTTCGAGGTCCTCAAGGCAAAGGGTCAAATCACACCCGTGCAAGGGTACCAACCCAAGACGATCCACGACAATCATGCTCACCACAAATATTGTGGCTACCACCAATATAGTGGCCACACCACCGAGGAATGCTTCGTTCTCCGCAATGTCATTCAAGATCTCATAGATAAGAAAGAATTTGTAGTGACTAATGACGAGCATGTCAATGTAATAGAGATAGGAGAACTTGAGGGGACCACCCATTCAATCCCAATTGTGAATGGGGGCCCAATGTTATGAATAAACTTGACAATTCTTGTTATGTAGTGACTTATGATGAGGTAATGAGGGAAGTACTAGAAAATAGGAAAAAGAAGCAAGATGGGAACGTCAATATGCTAACTCGATCCGGTCGAGTCATAGCAAGCAACCCTTCCACTTCCGCACCGAGCTCCTCTTCTCAAAGGCCGCAAGCTCACAACACTCCCGAAGATCCTCTACTTGCCCAACTCAAGAAACTCAAGCCAACATCTGGGATCTCATTGCATCCTCAAAGAAACACCGAGATCTTGTCATCCGCAATCTCGATGATACATCAGTTTCTCCCGATACTACTCCCGAGGACCTCACAGCAATGATTGGTCACATTCACTTTGGCAACGTCATCACCTTTGCCGATATGGACCTTCCACCGTTTGGTTCCGACCACAACGAAGCTATTTACCTCAAGGTACGAGCAAGGGGAGGCCCGTCTCAAGAGTCTTAGTGGACGGTGGTTCCGCACTCAATCTCATGCCTGTAGGATCATGGGCATACTGGGGCTCAAAGATTCTGATTTGAGGCCTTCTACTCAAGTAATCCGTCCGAGGTTATGACAGCACCGCCCGTACAGTCATGGGTATGATCGAAATTGACATTGAGTTTGGGAGCATGGTCATGTCCGTTCCATTCCAAGTTCTTGATATCCCTACCTCGTTCACTTACTGTAGGTCGACCATGGATTCATAGTGCTAATGCCGTACCGTCAACTCTCCACAATGTGTCAAGATCCGAAACGGTGATGAAATAGTGACCGTAATGGCCGAAAACATTACTATCCACAGAAAAGGTGAGCCGTCCACCAAGTTCAGCACGGTCTACCAGACTCCACTCTCTCCGGCGTCTCTATCAACGCCATTGACAAAGAAGGGGGGAAACGATCATGGACCCCAACAATCACAAAGTACTCCGCATGATGAGGATATGGACTACTTCCCTGGGTTAGGCTTAGGGAAATATCAGCAAGGAATCCTACATCCCGTGCAAGTCCCATTTGTCAAGAACACATTCGGTTTGGGGTACGAGCCTTCCGAAGAAGACTTGAAGCAAGAACAAGCAATCAAAACGAAAAGGCCCGAGCTCGTAAAGAAGGCCGTCGTTATGAGGTCCCTAATCTAAGGCCTTAACCGCAAGACGTTGAATGGTTATTTTGTCCGCCAAGGGGAAGACGTTCCATACATGATCTTTCCCGAGCCATGGGTTAACAATAAGGGTGTCAAAAAGCCTGCCTCGAAATCTTCTCCGATTGTGAGATCCAGAAATCCGAAAGGGAACCAACTCCCATGTCGCCCCGTGAATGGTGGGGAAGGAAGGTGACTATAGAGTCCGAGACAGAAATCACCGTGGGGGAAGAATGACAGATTTAGCCTCCATGTTTGAAGAGCTTGCCGCAATGAATGAATGCCAAGTCAACGCCATCCATGACACCGTCATCATGAACGAGACTATCAGTGAGATCCCGCCAAGTCCGAGCCGATCAACAATTGGTATTCAACAAAAGGGCCCGTGGTATCCGAAGAATTCTTAGTCCAAGAAATGGGTTGCATACCCGCACAGCAACAAAGGAAGAGCGGCTTTCACCTACTTTCGAGTCCGAGAGTGTCTCTAATACCCTCACCCAAGAGGATTGGAGGCCATAGCCGAGCGTGTGTTTCCTTTCTTTGCTAATGAAAAATTTGATATTTCTGAGTACCCTGAGATTGCAAACATCATAAATGATGAATTAACTAATAATGAACTTAACAAACAAGTTAATAACGATTCAAATTATGATGAAATAGACCACGAAAACACAACATACTTAAATGAACTTGCTCAACAAGTCCGTAGTCGTGGCGAGAATGGTCAAAGGCTGACGAAGAATTGCAGGTTGTTAATCTGGGTACCGAAGAAGAGCCAAAAAGAACCAGATTGGAAGCTTCTTCAAGGGAGACGACAGAGACAGATTGACTGCATTACTACGGGAGTTCGTGGATGTGTTCGCATGGTCATACAAAGACATGCCAGGTTTAGACAGAAAGGTAGCGGAGCACAGGATTCCGATCAGAGAAGATGCCAGGCCAGTAAAGCAGAAGCTCAGAAAGATCAAGCCAGAATGGTCTCTGCAGGTCAAAGAAGAGATTGAGAAGCTCCTCAGTGTGGGTTTCATCAAGGTTATCGAGTATCCGACATGGTTAGCCAACATTGTGACAGTCAGGAAGGCGAACGGCAAGGTCCGAGTTTGTGTAGACTTCCGGGATTTAAACAAAGCTTCCCCAAAGGATGATTTTTCCACTCCCTAATATCGACATGCTAGTCGACTCCACTGCTGCCTACGAGGTTCGCTCATTCGTGGATGGGTTCGCTGGGTACAATCAGATTCTCATGGCCGAGGAAGATCAACATAAGACAGCCTTCACAACACCGTGGGGTACCTTTTGCTACACAGTCATGCATTCGGGTTAAGAAACGCTGGGGCTTCCTACCAAAGAGCCGTGACAGACTTGTTCCACGATATGATTCACAAAGAAATCGAGGTCTATGTGGACGACATGATCATTCACTCCAAAGGGACCGATGGTCAACATTTGAACGATCTCCGCAAGTTCTTCGAAAGGCTTCGTCAACACAAGATGAGGCTCAACCCTGCAAAGTGCACATTCGGGGTTATCCGAGGCAAAGTTCTTGGTTATATGGTCACAGAAAGGGGAATCGAAGTAGACCCCTCCAAAATCAAGGCAATCATTGACATGCCTCCTCGAAGACGCAGAAAGAGATTAAAGGTTTCATGGGCAGACTACAATACATCAGGTTTGTGCACCAACTACTTCCATGTGCGAGCCAATCTTCAAGTACTCAAGAAGAATGGGCTCTAGAATGGACCGACGCGTGCCAAGAAGCCTTCGATCAAGTGAAGCATTACTTGACGTGCCCTCCTGTTCTAGTTCCGCCACACAAGGAGAAACCTCTGTTGCTTTATCTCACTGTCATGATGAAGCCCTAGGGGCTATGTTAGCACAGAGCAGCGAGAGTCCACAAAGGAGAACGCCATTTATTTTGTCAGTCGCCGATTCCAAGGAGGCGAAAAGAACTACTCTGTTTTAGAGAAGTCATGTGCAGCATTGGTTTGGGTCACTCAAAAGCTCAAACACTATATGGAGCTTTTCCGATCAGCTAGTAGCAAAGGTGACCCGCTCCGCTACATCTTCGAGAAGCCTTTCATGTCAACAAGAATAGCCAAATGGTACTTCATGCTCGCCGGCTATGATATCACTTACGTCACACTAAAATCCGTCAGGGGAAAGTGTTCAGTGACCAGCTTGCCGAATTCCCCGTGTGACGAAGTGAAGGGGGAAGATGTACAGTTCCCCGACGAGCATTTAATTTGTACTACAACCGAGGAAGACAAGTGGCAACTTTTTTTCGATGGCGCGCCAATAAACACGGTTTTGGTATAGGGGTATTGCTTGTCGATCCAAAAGACATCTACACCCCCATTGCCATACGCCTGGAATTCGAAGCTACCAACAACATTGCCGAGTACGAAGCATGTATAGCGGGGCTCGAAGCAGCTCTCGAAAGAAACGTCTCGGAACTAGAAGTGTTCGGCGACTCTTTGCTCCTTATCAATCAGCAATCGGGAAAATGGCGAACCAAGACCCGACTCTCCCCAACAGTATGGTCAGCACCTTGAAGAACTGGTTGAACAATTCCAAAAGATCACTTTCAACTACCTGCCGAGAGATAAGAATCGCTTCGCCGATGCACTGGCCACTATAGCTTCATTAGTTGAAATGCCCAAAGGAAAAATGGTGAAGCCTTTCAAATTGCTCGAAGGAACAGTCCGGCATATTGCATGAGCGTCGAGATCAACGAGGTTCAAACAAACTCTCCGTGGTATTCAGATATCATGAACTTCCTCAAAGACGGCACTTATCCCGAGAACATCATAAGAAGTCTCAAGCAGCTCTGCAAAGGTTAGCCTCTCGGTACGTACTGATTGGGGACAGAGTCTATAAAAGGCACCACGACGGGATCAATCTCTTATGCGCCAATGAGACCGAAGCTCAAGAGATAATGTGTGAAGTGCACGAAGGAGAATGGGGACCCACATGAATGGATTTATGCTAGTCAAGAAGATACTTCGCATTGGTTACTATTGGAGCACTATGGAACGAGACTGTATCGAGAAGTCAAAAGGTGTGCCAAGTGCCAATTCCACGCTAATCTGCAACATGCTCCACCCTCACAACTTTACAACATGGTCAACCTTGGCCTTTCTCTTGTTGGGGGATAGACATCATCGGTAAAGTTCATCCTGCCAGGAGCAATGGGCAGTCATTCGTCCTAGTAGCAGTCGACTACTTCACAAAGTGGGTCGAAGCACAAGCCTATCGAACCCTCAACGCCAAGAAAGTGGCCGAATTTGTAAAGATTAATATCATGTGCCGATACGGCGTGCTCATGAAATCATTTCCGACAACGGCTCTCACTTTGAGAAGGAAATGGATGCACTTTCGGTAGAATACAAGATCACCAAGCACAAGTCATCTCCTTACCGGCCCCAAGCAAATGGCGCGGTCGAAGCAGCAAATAAGACCATCGAGACCATCGTCAAGAAGATGGCCTCAACAGGAAGGGATTGGTCCGAAAGCTACCATTAGCATTGTGGGGCTGCCGCACATCAATACGATCCGCAACAGGAGAAACTCCTTATGCATTGGTCTATGGTTCTAAAGCCGTGCTCCCTATCGAACTTGAAGTCCCATCTCTACGGGTCCTCCTCGAGAATCAAGTCAACGAGGTCGACTGGATGCAAAGTCGATATGAACAACTAGCCTTGCTCGACGAGAAAAGGTTAAGGGCACTCGAACGCACGAGGGCATATCAGCAAAGGATGGCAAGAGCTTTCAACAAAAAAGTGAAGCCTCGAAACATCAATGTGGGAGATTTGGTCTTAAGACAACATCCTCCTAACGCCATGAATCCCCTGGGGAAATGGGACCTCGATGGATCGGTCCGTACGTGGTCAAAAAGATACTAAGCGGTGGTGCAGTCCGGCTCGCGGATTTAGATGGTGACCAGCTGCCAAAGGAGGTCAACCTCGACAAGCTCAAGAGGTTCTACGCTTAATAAACAAAGACCATTAAAAAAAAAAAAAAAAAAAAAAATCGCTCGCTAGGTTGAAAACCCGCAAGGGCGGCCTAGGCAAAAATTAGAGCACGTGCAAAAAAGAAGCCCGCTAGATTGAAAACCCGAAAGGGGGGTCTAGGCAAAAAACAGGGTGCAAACCAAAAAAAAAAAAAAAAAAAAAAAAAAATGGTCTTTGTTGTTTGAACTACGAAGACCTGAGCCTCCCAACTGGAGAACGTAGGCAACCTTCGGGTGCGGTCTAAAAATATCAAAAATACCCAATTCACTTCAAATAACAAAATGCAATCTTTATTCATTCAATGAATTATTCAAACCATTACAACGGATTTATTGAGCAACAAAAGACATCAAAATATTAAATCCTAAAACAAAGTGGTCTAATTGCAATCTCTTAGGGTACTAAGAAAATCCAATTTTCTCTTGGCTTTCAAAGGACCGCCCGACCGTCTCTCAATCCTTTTCTTCTTGGGTAACGAAGGAGCACTAATACGCACCGAAACCTTCTGTGCCGCAGCACGTCTCCTAGAATAAAAGTCATCCAAAGGAGTACCGAAAGGGTCAGCAAGAATGTTACTCGAATCAACAGCAGCCTCTCTATATCTCAAAGTGCTGCTAGGCTCAAAACCCTGTCCCAACAACTCGGCACGAAGCACATCAACCCAAGTGATGCCACGGTAAAGGGTGCCAAATAAATAATCCAAGTAGATCTCGGGAAGGAAGACACTCCCCCGATGCAGAGGAGCGAAAGCCAACGATTGCGGTCATCTCCCCAAGCCGATTGAAGCTCACTCGAGAAGTCAGGACCCATGTAAGCAACTGGACGAAGCATTCCATCCCTCGGAAAAGGAATTGTCTGTTGGCGACCGAACTGCCGCAGAACCCGCTCTGACTGGTAAAACGAAGAATCTCTCAAACCGGGTACAAACCACGTGCTGAAAACCAAGAGTCCATTCCACAAAAGGACGAAGACCCCAAGAAGGAGGACACCACTCAATATCGACGGTCACCCGAGAGGCAAAGAATTTCTTCCAATCCTCTTCAGATAAATCCCGGATCAACAACTTCCTCCTATGAACAGAAAAAAGGAGACAAACCACCATCCGGAGAATAAATTCTGAAGAGTGTTCTCGGAGCCATATGGTCAAGAGCAAAGGGCTTCCCCGACACATCTTGCCCGTCCTGTGTAACTCATCAAGACCATGCAACGTCTCCCCTACAATAAGAGGAATTACACTAAATCGCTGGTCCTTAGCTTGCAAAATAATCTCAGCCAACTGCGCGTCCGCAGTCCCGAAAGGTGTAACAAACAGTACTTCGCTGAAGAGACAAACAGCCATGGCATTTCTTTTGAAAGATTGAACCACCGGGTCCTCCGAGTGCAAACTGAAGAACATCGCAACTCAGTTACGTCAATCACGGTACCGTGCAACATCTTCCTCACATCCTCAACAGGGAGATTCAGTAACTCAACCCAAGAGTCGACGGCACCACGGTGATATTTGGGGACGGAAATCCGACCGGCCAAAGGCACGCCAAGGATGGCCCGAAATCGTCAACAGTCGGCACCATTTCATTAGCTGAAAGGTTGAAAGTATGGCTGTCGCAATCCCAGAAAGCCGCGGCAGCTCTCAACAAATCCCAATCCGGTTTCAACGTCCGCAAAGTGAAAAGAATTCGGAACCCGAAGTCTTTAATGAAGGCCTTCTTGGGATGGGTCTTGAAAGAATACACAAAAGTGCCCAAGTCCTTTTCATACACACTAACGACCTTGCGTCAAGAGCAAAAGAATTGGAGGCCATGGAAAATGTTGATCACAAGCGAAGTTAATCAATAATATGATGTTCAAAAATGGCAGAAAGGAGCTGTGAGAATCAAGTGGTCGAACAGAAGATGATATTATAGCTGTTGGAGACTCTTCTGGTCAGCAAATGTCAAGCCCGGAATTCCGCCTCCCAGACGCGCGCGCCACCCGCCATCAGTATGAAGCTGTGCGCGCGTCCCAAGCCTACATAGGAAGGCGCGCGCCTCCCGGTCTAAATCGCTTGAAGAAAAGGGCCTAGTCAGAGATCTCCAGCCTAAATCAAGACACTGTCCCGATCCTCGGACACCCAGTTGGGCACACCTTTTCTGGTCCGCCCTTAAGGCATGTCAAAAAATCGAAAGCAGGATAGAAACTCCCACTCATAAGTAGGCTGTCCTCTTCAAAAATCCGAACTCCCTAAGTTCTGTCACGGGTGCGCCCCCCTCAAGAGTCAATCTCGACATTTCATCCCCAGCAGGAACATTTTCTGGTCGCAGTCAACTGTGCCCATACCCCACAATTCAAAAGTCAAGTGTGACTCCAAATGACACGAGACTTCAAGCAATATTTCATCAAACGGATCACCAACGGATCGTCAACAACGGTTCACAACGGACTCAACAGGGTTCACCAACGGACTCATACAAGGGATTCACTAACGGATTCATCAAACGGATTCACCAACGGATTCGTCAACAAGGGATTCACTAACGGATTCATCAAACGGATTCACCAACGATTCGTCAACAAGGGTCACCAACGGACTCATCCAAGCGATTCACTAACGGATTCATCAAACGGAATTCACCAACGGATTCGTCAACAAGGGTTCACCAACGGACTCATCCAAGGATTCACTAACGGACTCATCCAACGGATTCACCAACGGATTCGCCAACAAGGGTTCACCAACGGACTCATCCAAGGGATTCACTAACGGATTCATCAAACGGATTCACCAACGGATTCGTCAACAGGGTTCACCAACGGACTCATCCAAGGGTTCACCAACGGACTCATCCAAGGGAACTTCACTAACGGATTCACCAAACGGATTCACCAACAGATTCGTCAAAAGGGTTCACCAACGGACTCATCCAAGGATTCACTAACGGATTCATCAAAAGGTTCACTAACGCCTAATTCAAAACATTCAGCCAGCAGGTTCACCTAACGGATCATGCCACCCCCTCTATCAACAAAAGCCGCTCACACAGGGAGCGCACCACTATCTCTCGCATTTCAAATTCCTGCTTCCATCGAGTCTTTGACCTTTTGGTGATGTCCTCAGCGGGGTGTTTTTAACTTTCGTCGACGCGTTCTGCTTTGCAGTCCACGTCGCCGAGGGGCTCTGTAGACACCCCGCCTTGGACCGCTCACCCCGATTGCACATTTGATTTTGTGTTTCTCCCCATTTTAAGTGTTTTCTCGTTAGTTTTTGTCACTTCCGTTAAGTTCCTGACTGACTTCGTTAAGTCCAGGGACTAAACTGAATGACAGGGCTGATTTTCTAGTCCATTCTGTCAAAATTGCCTTCTCTGAGTCGCGCGCCTCCGACAGGAGGATCCAGGCGCAAGCGCCGCCTCCCGCCCCCAAAGCAGGAAGCGCGCGCCTCTGGGCGTCAGTTACAGATTTCTGGCCAGGATTCCCTCCCTTGCTCAATTTACAGGATTTTGCCCGGAAGGATTTCTTGGTGACTGAGTTTTTGCACCAAAAACACCCTCTTTCACCTATAAAAACCTCTCTTTACCTCCATTTTCAAGGATCGAAACTTAGACAAAAATTGAACTTACAAAAGCGATACCAAAATCACTTTCTAAAGGTTCTCCAAGGATTTCATCAAGCAACGTTTGAAGTTCTCCAAATTGTAGGTAAAGTCCATCTTTTCCTTTCTTTTCTTTTGCTTCATCTCCTCTCTCTCTTTTACTTTAATCAAATGTGCAATCACCCAAATCATTTTGGGACATGACTCTAATGATCACCTCATCTCATTGAGGTTGGTTAAGGAGTTATCTCCTACATTCCAAATCCTATTTTAAATCCCCCCTTTTCATGACTTAAAGAAGAAGAAGAAGAACATTTTTTCATGTAGATTTTGATCAAGCAAGACCAACTTTAGTTGGGCGAGATGGGTGTTTCGGTACTTCCCATCTCGTAATCTAACCCCCGAACCTCAAAACAAAGAATCTCTGTCTTCGTAATCAAACTTAGGCTACAATCAATAGGTTTTTCTTATGTTTCTCAAAACATAGGTGGCGACTCTAAAAACAAGTTAGACATCCTAGGATACAACCAACCGCGCGCTCGAGCCTAAGGCCGTGGTTTCCCCCGGGGTATCTACACGATCTTATGAATGAAGTTGATGATTTTTGTTAGAACTCACAGCGAGATTTGAAGGAAGTCTTAGAGAAAAGAAAAAGATTCAATATGCTAAACTCTAATCAAAAAACAGGTATTATAGCGGAAATGCCACGGCCAATCCCAATGTTTCTGCAATTCAGCACCCCCTTCTCCAAGATCAAAAGTGCAAGGTGGCAGCTCAGATAAAGTTGGGCCACAGCACTAGTTGCATCCGAAGATCCGTCATTAGTTCACTCAAGAAGTGTTCAAGCAAGCATACTCATTTGAGACTTTATCACGCCAAGACCTTATCCTCCGTGACCTCGACGCACCGCAAGATATTACTGCATCCTTTGACATAAGCCCTCAGCCATTTGGGTATCGACCACAATGAGGCCATTCATCTCCCCAGTAAGAGCAAGAAGGAGATCTCTATCAAGAATTTACCAAACGGTACATCCGCTCTCAATGCCGAACCAATCACGAGATAATTTGGGGCTTTACAATGAAAGGTCTTCACATCCCGCCATCTACAAGACCACGACACTGGGGCTTTGAATCTCTCGAAGCTTGGCATCAACGACCTCCTCTTGGGGCTTGCTCACTACAACAACAAAGGGCGATTTACTCGAATGGGCCAAAGCTGATTTATCTTGGAGCTATGCAAGTCCCTCAAAATTTGGCATCAAAGGCATTCTAGGGGCTTTACAATCACAAACCCCTCATCTCGGCATCAAAAGCCTTTTGAAGCCCCATAATCGACAAATCTCTTGGGCTAGACATCAATCTTCGTTGGGCACACCGGCGACAACAGAATTCAAGCGAGGCAATCCGGACTTCGACTGAACATGACTTGATTTGGGTTGGCTTCACAAGCACACAATGGTTAAAATGGTTCACCCACGAACTAAAAAAAAAAAAAATCTTTTCCTCACATGTGTGCATATTCTTTCCTTTCTAATCTAAAAAAAAAAAAAAAAGATTTTCTTTTTCTTTCTCCTTCTATGTGCAAAAGTATGTGCTTTACTTTGCTTTGCTCCTAGCTTCTCCTCCAGCATTCTCCATCATCCTTGAACTACGCTGGCTGATTCTCTTCAAGGGATACGTAGGCACCCTTTGGCACGACCAACCCATCATCCAGAGTACCATCTCGCCAACCCAACATCAAGGGCATTCTCTCATCAACATCTAAAGAATGGACATTCTCCATCAAAGCATCCTCCGCGGACATCAAGAATCCATCTCCACTCAAGCGGCAATGGTAAGTGAAGGTATGAATACATCCAATGCTTTCCTCAAAATCACACCGCACACAAGATCACTCTCTACATTCTTACTTCTCTCTCATTTCAAGGGTGTTCCAAAATCCCATCACACCACGAGCACAATTCTCTCTCTTCATTTCCACACTTCATGCATCTTCTTGCAAGAACACATATACCTGTCAAGCACACACATAACAGGTACCACCACAAAGTCAACAACATAAGCAGATGCGGCTCCAAGTCGACAACTCGGTCCATATCGAGACAAGCTCCCATGAGCTCCAAGTCGACAACTCGGTCCATATCGAGACAAGCTCCCATGAGCTCCAAAACTGGTCCATATCGAGACAAGCTCAATGAGCTCCAAGTCGGCAACTCGTTCCATATCGAGACAAGCTCATGAGCTAAGTCGGCAACTCGGTCCATATCGAGACAAGCTCCCATGAGCTCCAAGTCGGCTACTCGGTCCATATCGAGACAAGCTCCCATGAGCTCCAAGTCGGCTACTCGGTCCATATCGAGACAAGCTCCCATGAGCTCCAAGTCGGCAACTCGGTCCATATCGAGACAAGCTCCCATGAGCTCCAAGTCGGCAACTCGGTCCATATCGAGACAAGCTCCCATGAGCTCCAAGTCGGCAACTCGGTCCATATCGAGACAAGCTCCCATGAGCTCCAATACAACACTCCAGCAAAGTCGCTCATGCAGGGAGCGCACCCCTATCTTTAGCAATTTCAAATTACTGCTTTCATCGAGTCTTTGCTTTCTTTTCTTTCTTTTTCTTTGTCGATGTCCTCGGCGGTGTTTTTACTTTCGTCGACGCGTTTTGCTTTGCAATCCACGTCGCCGAGGGGCTCTGTAGACACCCCGCCTTGGACCTCTCACCCGATTGCATACAAAGTATTTTATTTAACTTAATTTTCATTAATTTCTGTTACTTCAGTTAAGTTCCTAACTGATTCCGTTAGTTTGGACTAAACTGCATAACATAGTTAACTTTTAGGGTCATTCTGTCATTTTCACCCGCGGGCGGCTTCCGGCACTGCCAGTGAGCCGCGCGCGCGTCCCGCCTCAAAAGCCGGACCCGCGCGCTTCCCACTTTGGCAGTAACGGATTGCACCTTATTTCCCTCCCTTTCTTATTTACAAACATCTTCTTGATCACAAAAAACCATCTTTTTACATCCACATTCATCCCCCTTTTCTCATTAACTCCCAATCCCAAATTCTAAGCCTTTTCCCAAAAACTAATATTTCTTTCATTTATTATTTAATTTCTTTTATTTTTCTTTTATTCATTTATCTATTTGTGATTGGCCCATTCCATTTCACATGGATGACCAATTTCCCTCCATCATTTCCCTCTCTTTTTTACCTATAAAAACCATCATCTTCTACCTTGGAAAGGGACTTCTTTTTTGGACTCCAACCTTGATTCACCAACTACATTATACACAAATTCTCCCAACAAGAGTTCTTAGTAACAAGACTCTACACAAATTGTTCTACACAAATCTCTACACAACAACATCATTTTCAAGTCCAAGTTTGAAGTCTTCTCTCTAAAGGTACAAGTCTTATTTTTTTATTCTATTCATGTTCTAGTCAATGTATGCAATCCCCATTAATGGGACATGACCAACATGACTACTTCACATATTGAAGTTAGTTAAGGTTATCTCCCTACATTTTAATCTTAACTTTAATTCACCATGTTAATTTCTCTTCATCTCTTAATGTAATTCTTTAACATTACTTGTTACATGTAATCTTTATCATTAAATAAATAAAACAATTCTATTTTATTTTCCCTTTATTTCCCTTTTCTTCTCATCACAATTGTTAGCACATTTCTATTTAATTAATTGAAGGACATGTAAATATTAGAACACCAATAGTTAGCAAGACCCGCGTAAGCGGGGCGGAGTGGGTTGTTTAAGTACTTCCCACTCCGTCACCTAACCCCGAACCCTTCTCTCCCGAATCTCTGGTTTTTGTACATAAATTAGGCTATTTCTAGGTTTTTCTTATGTTCCTTTAAAAACATAGGTGGCGACTCTAAACAATCTAAAACAAGTTAGACATCCTAGGATAATTCACCGCTCTAGCCAAGCCATGGTTCCCCGGGGTATCTACAAAGAGGACTTCAAACGTGGACTTGAAAATGGTGTTTGTTGTGGAGAAATTGTTGTAGAACAATTTTATGTAGAGTCTTGTTACGAAGAACTCTTATTGGGAGAATTTGTGTAGAGAATTGTGTATAGTGTGTGTATAGAGAAAATTCAAGTCTAAAAAAATGAGGTCCCCTTCCAAGGTAGGAGATGATGGTTTTTATAGGTAAAATTAGGAGGAAATGTTGGAGGGAAATTGGTCAATCCATGTGAGATGGAATTGACCAATCATAAATAAGATAAATAAAAGAATTAATGAAAGAAATAAAAGAAAATCAAATAATAAAATGAAATATTTTTTTTTTATGAAGAATGGCTAGAATAAAGGATTTGAGAGTTATGAAATAAGGGGGAATGAATGTGGATGTAAAAAGGAGGTGTTTGTGATCAAGAAGAGATTTTCTAAATAAGAAAAGGGAGGGAAAAATGGTGCTATCTGTTACTGCCAAAGCGGAAAGCGCGCGGGTCCGGCCTATTGGACCAAACGCGCGCGCGACCCATTGACGGTGCCGGAAGCCCACGGGCTAAAACGACAGAATGACAGAAATGACTCTAAAGTTAACTTTGTTATCCAGTTTAGTCCAAACTAACGGAATCAGTTAGAAACTTAATGGAAGTAACAGAAATTAACAAAAACAAGTTAAATAAAAATACTATGTATGCAATAGGGGTGAGAGGTCCAAGGCGGCGTGTCTACACCTACATTGATCAGAAATTTGACAGCCTCAACATGGGAAAAGGCTCCAACACAGGCCTTTATCAGTCATCCATTCTCATGAGCACGATGGCCGCTCTCCCCGACAAGTTCAAAATGCCCGACATTAGCAAGTTCAAGGCAACTCATGCCGATGGCTCACATCGAGACTTACATTTGGGCTATGGTTCCGAAGAAGGTCTCCCCAAAAGTGATGGCTCAATGCTTTCCTCTCACTCTCGAGGGGGCGGCAAAGGATTGGTATGCAACTCTCCCGCTCAATGTCCGTCTTGATTGGGATGCCGCTATACTTGCCTTCAAAAATCAATATCAAGGCAACACCACTCATCGGCCCACAAGGAAAGAGCTCGAGAACACCACTCAAAGAGACAACGAGTCCTTCATTGACTTCACAAGGAGATGGAATGACAAGCTCTCTGAAATTTTTGAGAGGCCAAACACGAAGAGCAAATGGACATCTTCCTCAAGTGTCTTAAGATTGATCTCCGCACCCACCTAAGTGGGTCTTGCTACTCCGACTTCTCCCAAATGTATGAGACGGGGGTACGCATGGATGACTTGCTCAAGGAGATAAATAAGCCACTCCTACTTTCCGTTACAAGGCCGCCTCTATCTCAAACAAAGAGGCTTCTGTCAATGCCGTTACTACTGACAAGGGGAATTACAAAAAGATCCCTCCAACACAAGGCAAGCGGTTCCAAAACGACCGCGTCTACACTCCACTCAATGGCATGACCATCACTGAGGCCTATGAAGCTCTAAAGTCCAAGGGGCAAATAACTCCTCTCCAAGGGTACAAGCAACCACAACCGCTCCGTCCCAACCATGCCCACCACAAGTGGTATGACTACCATCAATGCACCGGCCACCTCACCGAGGAATACTTCTCATCCGCAATACCATCCAAGACCTTATAAACAAGAAGGAATTCATAATCCCCAATGAGGATGGTGTCAATGTAATAGAGGTAGGAGAGTTTGAAGGAACCACTCATTCGATCCCATTTGTGAATGAGGGCTCCGATGATATGAATAAACTTGACAATTCTTGTTATGTTGTGACTTACGATGAAGTTATGAGGGAAGTCTTAGAGAATAGGAAGAAGATGCTCCAAGGTTCCGTGAATGTTCTCACCTGCAGCGGCCGGGTAATAGCGAGCGCCTCGGTTCCCACGAATACAGCAACCAACCACCTCTTCTCAAAGATCAAAGCACAAGATGCACCCGAAGACCCTTTATTGACACAACTCAAGAAGACACAAGCCAACATATCCATCTGGGACCTATTGCATCATCAAAGAAACACCGAGACCTCGTCATCAAGAACTTGGATGACACATCAGTCTCTCCCGACACAACTCCCGAAGACCTCACAGCAATGATAGGTCACATTCACTTTGGCAATGTCATCACTTTTGCAGACATGGACCTCCCGCCATTTGGGTCCAATCACAATGAAGCCATTTCAAGAGTTTGTAGTGGACGGTGGTTCCGCACTCAACTTAATGCCTAGCCGAGTCATGGGCATATTGGGGCTCAAAAGATCTGATTTACAACCTTCTACCCAAGTCATTAGAGGGTACGACAGCACGGCCCGTACAATCATGGGAATGCTAGAAGTTGATGTCGAATTTGGGAGCATGATCATGTCCGTCCCATTTCAATACTCGATGTCCCGTCTTTCGTTCAACTTACTTTTGGCCGACCATGGATCCACAGTTCCAATGATGTCCCTTCCACTCTCCATCAGTGTGTCAATATCAGAAATGGGGACGAGATAGTCACTGTCATGGCCGAGAATGTCACCATCCATAGAAAAAGGGACAAC
The DNA here is from genome assembly GCA_026119855.1 of Campanula takesimana. Classification (NCBI taxonomy): domain Eukaryota; kingdom Viridiplantae; phylum Streptophyta; class Magnoliopsida; order Asterales; family Campanulaceae; genus Campanula; species Campanula takesimana. Next base: position 18,625 of record JAOWBW010001605.1, read on the forward strand.
CCGTCCACCAAGTTCAACACGGGATAGAAGATTCCACTCTCTCCAGCGTCAACGCCATCGACAAAGAAGGGGGAAGTGGGCAATGGACCCTCGGTAATCCTAAGATCCTCCGCATGATGAGGAACATGAATCACTTTCCCCGTCTAGGCTAGGGAAACATCAACAAGGAACATTGCACCCCGTGGAGGTTCCTTTTGTCATAAACAAGTTTGGTTTGGGATACGAGCCTACCGAAGATCACTTAAAATACGAGCAAGCGGTCAAGAATCAAAAGACCCGAGCTCGCAAAGAAGGTCGACAATATGAAATCCCCAACTTGAGGCCTTACCGCAACACACTGAACGAATATTTTGTTCGCCAAGGAGAATGTCCCGTACATGATCTTTCCCGAGCCATGGGTTAACAACAAGGGCGTCAGAAAGCCCGGTCTTGAGATCTTCACTGATTGTGAAATCCCGACACAAGAAAGGGAGCCTATTCCAATGTCACCCCGAGAGTGGTGGGGCAAGAAAGTGACTATAGAGTCCGAGGTAGAGATTAACGTGGGGGAAGGACTGTCCGATCTAGCCTCCATGTTCGAGGAATTCGCCATCATGGATGATTGTCAAGTCAACGCCATCTCCGACAACACAGAAATGGAGAGTCCATCTATCAGCGAGATCCAGCCAAGCTCCGAGCCAATCAACAACTGGTATTCTACGAAGGGGGCCCATGGTATCCGAGGAATTCCTAGTCCGAGAAATGGGTTGCATACCCCGCACATCAACAAAGGAAGAACGGCTCACACTTACTTTCGAGTCCGAGAGTGTTTCTAATACCCTCACCCAAGAGGATATGGAGGCCAATACCGAACGTGTGTTTCCTGTCTTTGCTAATGAAAAATTCGATATTTCTGAGTACCCCAAGATTGCAAACATCATAAATGATGAATTAACTAATAACGAACTTAATGAACAAGTTAATAACGATTCAAATTATGATGAACTAGACCATGAAAACATAACATACCTAAATGAACTAGCTCAAACAGGTTCGTTGTCGTGGTGAAAATGTTCCAGGGGCTGATGAGGAATTGCATGTTGTTAATCTGGGTACCGACGAAGAACCGAAAGAAACAAAGATATGCAGCTTCTTCAAGGGGAAGATAGAGACAGATTGACTGCAACTGCTCAAAGAATTTGTGGATGTATTCGCATGGTCGTACAAAGACATGTCGGGTTGGACAGAAAGGTCGTAGAGCACAGAATTCCGATCAGAGAGGACGCCAAGCCAGTAAAGCAGAAGCTCAGAAAGATCAAACCAGAATGTCCCTACAAGTCAAAGAGAGATTGAAAACTCCTCAGTGTGGGTTTCATCAAAGTCATTGAGTATCCGACTTGGCTAGCCAACATGTGACAGTCAGAAAGGCAAACGGCAAGGTTCGAGTTTGGTGGACTTCCGGGATTTAAACAAAGCTTCCCCGAAAGATGATTTTCCGCTACCAAACATCGACATGCTCGCGATTCGACTGCAAACTATGAAGTCCACTCATTTGTGGACGCTTTTGCGGTTACAATCAGATTCTCATGTCCAAGGAGGACCAACACAAGACAGCTTTCACAACACCATGGGGCACTTTCTGTTACACAGTCATGCGTTCGGGTTAAGGAACGCTGGGGCTACCTACCAAAGGGCTGTTACGATCTATTCGATGACATTGATCATAAAGAGATCATGTGTATGTAGCGACATGATCATCCATTCAAAGGGAACCAACGTTCAACATTTGATCGATCTTCGCAAGTTCTTTGAACGACTCTGACAACACAACATGAGACTCAATCCCGCAAAGTGCACTTTTAGGGTCATCAGAGGAAAGGTTCTCGGTTACATGGTCACTGAGAGGGGAATTGAAGCCGATCCCTCCAAGATCAAGGCAATCATTGACATGCCTCCCCCAAAGACGCAGAAAAGAATCAAAGGTTTCATGGGCAGACTACAATACATCAGTCGGTTTGTGCACCAACTCACTTCCATGTGTGAGCCGATCTTCAACCAAGTAAAGCATTACTTGACGTGCCCTCCAATTTTGGTTCCACCGCACAAATAGAAGCCTCTCTTGCTCTATCTCACTGTCAATGATGAAGCCCTAGGGGCTATATTAGCACAAGAACAACGAGTCCCCACAAAAGAGAATGCTATCTACTTTGTCAGCCGCCGGTTTCAAGGGCTGAGAAGAACTACTCTGTCTTAGAGAAGTCTTGTGCGGGATTGGTTTGGGTTACTCAAAAGCTCAATCATTACATGGAAGCCTTCCCAATCAAGTTGGTAGCAAAAGTGGACCCGCTCCGCTACATTTTTTAGAAGCCCTTCATGTCAACAAGAATAGCCAAATGGTACTTCATGCTCGCCGGCTACGATATCACTTACTTCACACTCAAATCCATCAGGGGGAAAGTGTTTAGTGATTAGCTTGCTGAATTTCTGTGTGACGAAGTGAAGGGGAAGATGTACAGTTCTCCGACGAGCATTTAATTTGTTCTACAACAGAGGAAGATAAGTGGCAACTTTTTTTCGATGGCGCGGCCAATAAACATGGATATGGCATAGGGATGTTACTTGTTGATCCAAAGGACATCTATACTCTAATTGCTATCTGCCTCAAATTTGAGGCCACCAACAACATCGCCGATTACGAAGCATGCATAGCGGGGCTCGAAGCGGTCCTCGAGAGAAATGTCACGAGCTTAGAGGTATTTGGTGATTCCTTACTCATCATCAATCAGACATCTGGAAAATGGAAGATTCAGGACTCAACTCTACAACGGTATGGTCAACATCTCGAGGAGTTGGTTGAACAGTTTCAAGAAATCACCTTCAACTACCTGCCAAGGGACAAGAACCGTTTCACTGATGCACTAGCCACCATTGCTTCACTAGTTGAAATGCCCAAGGGAAAAATGGTGAAGCCCTTTAAAATCCCCCGAAGGAACAGTCCGGCTTACTGCATGAGTATCAAGATCAACGAGGTCCAAGCAAACTCTCCGTGGTATTCGGATATCATGAATTTTCTCAAGAATGGCACTTATCCCGAGAATAGCAATAAGAAGTCTCAGATGGCATTGCAAAGGCTAGCCTCTCGATATGAACTGATTGGAGACCGAGTCTACAAAAGGCACCACGAAGGGATCAATCTCCTATACGCAAATGAGACTGAAGCTCAAGAAATAATGCACGAGATCCATGAAGGTGAATGTGGGCCCCACATGAACGGGTTTATGTTGACCAAGAAGATACTCTGCATGGGTTATTATTGGAGTACCATGGAAAGTGACTGCATCGAGAAAGTCAAAAAGTACGCCAAATGCCAATTCCATGCCAACCTACAGCATGCTCCACCCTCACAACTTTACAACATGACCACACCATGGCCTTTCTCTTGTTGGGGCATAGAAATCATCGGCAAAGTTCACCCTACTGGCAGCAACGGACAATCTTTCGTCCTAGTAGCCGTGGACTATTTCACAAAATGGGTCGAAGCACAGGCTTACCGGGTTCTCAACGCTAAGAAAGTGGCTGAATTCGTAAATACCCACATCATGTGCCAGTACGGCGTTCCTCACGAAATCATCTCAGAAAACGGTTCTCACTTTGAGAAAGAGATGGACGCGCTCCTGGTAGAATACAAGATTTCCAAGCACAAGTCATCTCCATACCGCCCTCAAGCAAACGGCGCGGTCGAGGTAGCTAACAAGACAACCGAGACCATTGTGAAGAAAATGCCCTCCACTGGAAGGGATTGGCCCGAAAAGCTACCTCTAGCATTGTGGGGCTATCGCACGTCAATACGGACAGCAACTGGAGAAACTCTTTACGCACTGGTGTATGGTTCTGAGGCTGTACTCCCAATAGAGCTCGAAGTCCCATCCCTACGGGTCCTCCTCGAGAACCAAGTCAATGAAATCGATTGAATGCAAAGTCGATATGAACAGCTAGCTCTACTCGATGAGAAAAGGCTAAGGGCACTCGAACGTATGAGAGCCTATCAACAAAGAATGGCAAGGGCTTTCAACAAAAAGGTAAAGCCTCGAAACATCAATGTGGGAGATTTGGTCTTAAGACAACATCCTCCTAACGCCATGAACCCCCTTGTAAAATGGGGACCCCGATGGATCGGTCCGTACGTGGTCAAGAAGATACTAAGCGGCGGTGCAGTCCGACTCGTGGATTTAGATGGAGATCAGCTGCCAAAGGAAGTCAACCTCGACAAGCTGAAGAGATTCTACGCTTAATAAATGAAGACCATTAAAAAAAAAAAAAAAAAAAAGAGCTCGCTAGGTTGAAAACCCGCAAGGGCGGCCTAGGCAAAAATTAGAGCATGTGCAAAAAAAGAAGCCCGCTAGATTGAAAACCCGAAAGGACGGTCTAGGCAAAAAACAGGGTGCACAAAAAAAAAATGGTCTTCGTTTGTTTGAACTACGGAGACCTGAGCCTCTACACTGGAGGAACGTAGGCAACCTTCGGGTGCGGTCTAAAATATAAACAAATACCCACATCATTTCAAATTAACGAGATGCAATTTTTATTCATTCACTGAATTATTTTGATCATTACAATGGAAATGTTGAGCTATTAAAAGACATAAAACATTAAATCCTAAACAAAGTGGTCTATTTTACTTGCAATCTTTTGGGGTACTACGAAAAATCTAATTTTCTCTTGGCCTTCGAAGGGCCACCCGAACGACCATCAATCCTACTCTTCTTGGGAGGTCTAGGAACACTAATACGGACAGAAACCTTCTGCGCAACAGAGCGCCTCCGAGCATAAAAGTCATCCAAAGGGTACCAAAAGGGTCAGTCAGAATGTTGTTCACATCAGCAGCAGCTTCCTTGTATCTCAGAGCACTGCTAGACTCAAAGTCTTGCCCTAACAATTCAGCCCGAAGGGCATCTACCCAAGTAATGCCGCGGTAAACGGTGCTGAACAAATGATCCAAGTAACTCTCGGGAAGAAAGATACTACCCCGATGCAGAGGGGCGGAAGCCCACCGGTGCGATCATCCCCCTAAGCCGACTGAAGCTCACTCGAGAAGTCCGGACCCAAATAAGAAACTGGACGAAATGTCCCATTCCTCGGAAAAGGAATTATTTGCTGGCGACCGAACTGTCTCAAAACCCGTTCTGGTTGATAAAATGAAGAGTCTCTCAACCCGGGTAAAACTACATGTTGAAAACCGAAGGTCCATTCCACGAAAGGACGGAGACCCCAAGAAGAGGGACACCACTCAATATCAGCCGAAGCACGGGAAGCGAAGAACTTCTGCCAATTTTCTTCAGTCAAATCTCTAATCAGCAACCGTCGCCTATGAACAGCAAAAGGAGAGAGGTCGCCGTCTTACGCATAAAGCCTGAAATGCTTTCGAAGCCATATGGTCAAAAGCAAGGGCTTCCTCGTCGCATCTCGCCCGTACGATGCAATTCGTCCAGACCATGCAAAGTTTCCCCCATTATGAGAGGGATTATACTGAATCATTGCTCCTTCGCCTGCAACACAATCTCAGCCAACTGCGCATCCGCAGTACCCAGAGGAGCGACAAGCAGAACCTCGCTGAAAAGACAGACAGCCATGGCATTTTTCTTAAAGGATTGAACCGCGACATCTTCCGAATGCAAGCTAAAAAACATCGGAAGCTCAGATATGTCAACAACAGTCCCGTGCATCATCTTCTTCACCTCTCCATCAGGGAGATTTAGAAGGTCAACCCAAGAGTCAACAACACCGCGGTGATACTTAGGGACGGCAATCCGACCGGCCAAAGGCATACCAAGAATGGCCCCAAAATCATCGACAGTCGTCACCATTTCATTAGCCGAAAAGTTGAAAGTATGGCTATCACAATCCTAAAAGACTGCAGCGGCCTTCAACAAATCCCAATCCGGCTTCAATGTCCGCAAAGTAAAAAGAATTCGAAACCCGAAATCTTTAATGAAAGCCTTCTTGGGATTAGTCTTGAAGGAGTACACGAATGTCGACAAATCCTTCTCGTAACTCTTAACAACCTCGGCATTAAGACTGAAAAGGTTAGAGGCCAGTGGAAAGAAGATTGCAAGCAAAATTGGGCAATAAAATGGTGTTAAAAAATGGCAGAAGAGAGCTGTTAAAATCAAATTGTAGACCAGAAGCTGATATTATAGCTGTTGGGGGATCTTTTGTCCAGCAAAAGTCAAGCCGGAATTCCGCCCCCCAGACGCGCGCGCCACCCGTCACTGGTGCGCAAAGCGCGCGCCTTACACGCTTACGAAGGGAGGCGCGCGCTTCCCAAGACAGGATCATTTCAGTGAGCCTTGTCAGGAAAACTATGCAAGAAATTTCCGCCCAGATCAAGATGCAACTCCAATCCTTGAGCACCCAGTTGGGCTCACGTTAATTTGGTCCGCCTTTAAGGCATGTCTAAAATTGAAAGTAGGATAGGAATTCTCACTAAAAAGGTTAGGGTGTCCTAATTTAATTCTCAAAGATCAGTTTTGACAATTCATCCCCAGCAGGAAGCACTTCGTAGTCAACTGTGCCCACACCCACCAAAAGTCAAAGTCAAACAGTGAACATCAAAGTACGACTCACGGCAACAACTTGGTCCTGGGTGAGCCACAAAATCACCACCTCCTTATCAAGCAAACGGTCCCCCGGGTCCTGTATTCAAGCAAACGGTCCTCCGGGTCCCACAAACGGTCCTCCGGGTCCCGCATTCAAGCAAATGGTCCTCCGGGTCCCGCATTCAAGCAAACGGTCCTCCGGGTCCCGCATTTAAGCAAACGGTCCTCCGGGTCTCGCATTCAAGCAAACGGTCCTCTGGGTCCCGCACTCCAGCCAACGGATCTCGCTATCAGCAGACAGGTCCACTACAAGCAAACGGTCCTCTGGGTCCCGCATTCAAGCAAACGGATCTCGCCACTAGCAAACAGGTCCCGCTTCCAGCAAACGGATCTCGCTACCAGCAGACAGATCCCGCTTCTAGCCAATGGATCTCGGTATCAGCAGACAAGTCCTGCATTCCAACAAATGGATCTCGCTACCAGTAGACAGGTCCCGCTTCCAGCAAACGGACCCCTAGGTCCCGCTATCAACCACGGTGGGCCGCTTTGTGCCACCGAACCTTTCAGTATCACCCAAGCCGCTCACACAGGGAGCGCACCTCTACCCCTTACAATTTCAAATTCCTGCTTTTATCGAGTCTTTTATTTTTCTTGGTGATGTCCTAGGCGGATGTCTGTCTTTCGTCGGCGTGTTTGCTTCGCAATCCACGCCGTCGAGGGGCTCTATAGACACCCCGCCTTGGACCTCTCACCCCGATTGCACACTTGATTTTGTGTTTCTCCCTCTTTTAAGTGTTTTCTGTTAGTTTTTGTTACTTTGGTTAAGTTCTAGACGGGCTCCGTTAAGTCCAGGGACTAAACTGAATAACAGTTCTAACTTTCTAGTCCATTCTGTCAAAGTTTGCCTTTCAGAGTCGCGCGCCTCCGCCCCTTGAGGCCAGACGCGCGCGCTTTCCGCCGCCTAGGTAGGATGCGCGCGCTTCTGGGGTGTGTCAATTACAGATTCTGTCCAAGAATCTCTCCCTTGCTCATTATACATGATTTTGCCCGGGAAAGATTTCTTGGAGACTCCGTTTGGCTCCAAAAACACACACATTTTCAACTATAAAAACCCCTCCAATCCATCATTGGAGGAGGAATTTTTCCACCTTAGACTTTTCTCTAAACAAAGCTCTAGGTAATTTACAAAGATATTCTCTCCAAATATTCAACCTCTTCTTCAAGACTTTTTCAAGAGGTTCTATTTGAAGGATATTATAGCTAAAATGTCTTAACTTTATTCTTTATTTCATCTTCTTTTCTAATTCTTCTTCTTCTTCAATCAAATGTGCAATCACCCCAAAACCATTTGTGACATGACACCAATGGTCCTTTCATTAGATTGAATTGGCCTAGGAGTTATCTCCCTACATTCTAAACTATAAAACCCCCTTTTATCATCATTCGAATAGGAAGAACACATCTATCTTTAAAGTGAATTATGAACAAACAAGACTGACATTGGTCGGGCGAAATGGGTGTTTAAGTACTTCCCATTTCGTAACATAACCCCCGAACCCCTCATCCCAAAGAATCTCTGTTTTCGTAAATCAAAATTAGGCTCATAAACATTAGGTTTTCTTACGTTCCTCAAAAACATGGGTGGTGTAGACACCCCGCCTTGGACCGCTCCACCCCGATTGCACATTTGATTTTGTGTTTCTCCCCATTTTAAGTATTTCTCGTTAGTTTCTATCACTTCCGTTAAGTTCCTGACTGACTTCGTTAAGTCCAAGGACTAAACTGAATGACAGGGCTGACTTTCTAGTCCATTCTGTCAAAATTTCCTTCTCTGAGTCGCGCGCCTCCGACAGGAGGAACCAGGCGCGCGCGCCTCTGGGCCTCAGTTACAGATTTCTGGCCAGGATTCTCTCCCTTGCTCAATTTACAGGATTTTGCCCGGGAAGGATTTCTTGGTGACTGAGTTTTGGCACCAAAAACACCCCTCTTTCACCTATAAAAACCTCCCTTTACCTCCATTTTCAAGGACCGAAAATTGAACTTACAAAAAACTATACCAAAATCACTTTCTAAAGGTTCTCCAAGGATCTCATCAAGCAATATTTGAAGGTCTTCAAATTGTAGGTAAAAGTCCATCTTTTCCTTTCTTTTATACTTCATCTCCTCTCTCTCTTTTACTCTAATCAAATGTGCAATCACCCAAATCATTTTGGGACATGACTCTAATGATCACCTCATCTCATTGAGGTTGGTTAAGGAGTTATCTCCTACAATCCAAAGTCTATTTTAAAACCCCCCTTTTTATGACTTAAAGAAGAAGAAGAAGAACGTTATCATTCATGTAGATTTTGATCAAGCAAGACCAACTTTAGTTGGGCGAGATGGGTGTTTCGGTACTTCCCATCTCGTAATCTAACCCCCGAACCTCAAAACAAAGAATCTCTGTTTTCGTAATCAAACTTAGGCTATAATCAATAGGTTTTTCTTATGTTCCTCAAAACATAGGTGGCGACTCTAAACAATCTAAAACAAGTTAGACATCCTAGGATAATTCACGCGCTCTAGCCAAGCCGTGGCTTCCCGGGGTATCTACAGTGGCGACTCCGCTGGGGAGTTAATTGAGGGTTAAACTTGCATCTGATCAAAATCTACATCTTTTCTGGGCATTCTGATTCCTGATGGGGGAGGCGCGCGCGTCTGGCCTCTTCAGCCTAGGGCGCGCGCATCCCGCATCAAGGACCAGAATCGCCCACTTCTTCATGTTCTTCATCTTCTTCTTCTGCTATTCTGCACTAATCATTTTTGCAGGGGTTACAATATGAACATAGGACCAGGGCAATCCCCTGAGTCCAAATTTGACATTCTGACAGGTGTGACCAGAAGCGCGCGCCTCCCAATAGCCTCGCGCCATGCGCGCGCGTCTCACATCAACACTCAGAGGCGCACGCTTCTGGGTTGGTTCCCAGAACAGAAACAGGTTTCAGTGACTGAGCAGAACAGTGGGGTGTGGGCACAGTTGCCTGTATCAGAACAGAATTGAACCCTCGGACTGTTTTAAATTTTGTGTTTTATTTACCGGTCACACGGGTGATTCGGGAGTTGTAATTTATGTGCTTATGTGTTTTGTGTGTTTTTCTTTCTTTTCAAAAAAAAAAAAAAAATAAAAATTTTGTCACCTGTTAGACCTCACACTACATGCACATATTCCTATGAACTGCTCACTATCGAGTCGCACAAGTCCAACCCCAAACCCGTCGAGGCCCGTCCTAGAAAGTTTCAAGCTCCACCAGACCTTGGCTCTTTCGAAGCGGTAAACCTCAGCCTATGGCGTAGTTCAAGACTACATGCCGGGGTGACCTTTGAGCCTCATATTCAAGCCGAGCACAACCACACAATTCTAGTTAGGGTCTAACACTCCGTGACTCAAGTCGGTTTCCATGTACCGAGATTTCCCTAAACTAATTTCTTCAAATCATACATGCCAACTTGTTGAAACGGACACAATAAAAATCCGTCCCCAAAAGTGGTCATTTTGGACGAAAATAAAAATCCGTCCCCGCATGTATGCTTTACTACATTAATTTAGTTTAATCCCGATACATGTAGGATTCACAAGCGCGATGGAATCCGATGAGTATATGGGACCGCGAGATGGTCTATATACTAGTGTGACGATTCCATTATTTCCTTAGAAACCCCAAAAAGGGATCCATTCCCTCCGACTTATAAAAAAAAAAGAGTCTTTTCTTATGTGGTTCGAGTCGTGTGCCCAACTGTGTGTTCTAAGCCTCTTCATGGACCGCAAGTGTTACTCAACACTGACAAGGGCCTCTTCTGCAATATAGGTTCAATTGGTACTTACAAAGTCTACCGGGATTCGGCAAATCGGTTAGTCCGTGAAGAGATCACTCCAACAGCTCCTACATCAACCATGACCGGCAGCAGCAACACCATGTCTCTCGAACAGCTCTCAACCATGGTCCAACTCCTCCAAGAGCAAGTCTCCACCCTTAATAAGGAGTCACAAAGCAAAGACGACATTTGGCAATCCCACCTCGACAGCCAAAGGGAGGCCCACGAGGCCGAGATGGAGCTAATGAAAGAAAAGCTCACTAATCTTGCCAAGGGAAAGAACAAGACTAATGATGATGAATCCGAATGGACCGAGGGTTTGTTCAAAAGTCCTTATGTCAACACCCGCACCAAGAAAATTGGAGAGCCGAGTTCCGAGAACAATGAGCCCAAAATGGTGGATTCTATCATGGCCTACATCGACCAAAATTCAACGGGCTCAACATGGGGAAAGGCTCCGACACAAGCCTTTATCAATCATCCATCCTCATGAGTACTATGGCCGCTCTTCCCAATAAGTTCAAGATGCCCGACATAAGCAAATTCAAGGGCAACTCTTGTCCTAAGGCTCACATTGAGACTTATATTTGGGCAATGGTTCCGAAGAAGGTCTCCCCCAAGGTGATGGCTCAATGCTTTCCTCTCACTCTCGAGGGGGCGGCAAAAGATTGGTATGCTACTCTCCCGGTCACTGTCCGTCTTGATTGGGACTCCGCCATGCTTGCCTTCAAGAACCAATACCAAGGCAACACCACTCACCGGCCCACAAGGAAAGTGCTAGAGAACACTACTCAAAGAGACAACGAGTCCTTCATCGACTTCACAAGGAGATGGAATGACAAACTCTCTGAAATTGTTGAGAGGCTGAACACAAAAGAGCAAATGGACATCTTTCTCAAGTGTCTCAAGACTGATCTCCGCACCCACCTAAGTGGGGATTGCTACTCCGACTTCTCCCAAATGTATGAGGCGGGGGTACGCATGGATGACTTGCTCAAGGAGATTAAGAAGGCCACTCCTAGCTACCGCTACAAGGCCACTTCCAACTCCACAAAAGAGGCCTCGGTCAACGCCGTCACTATCGATAAGGGGAATTACAAAAAGGTTCCTCCGCCCCAAGGGAAGAAGTCTCGAAATGACCGTGTCTACACGCCTCTCCAAGGCATGACTCAAACCGAAGTGTTCGAGGTCCTCAAAGCGAAGAGTCAAGTCACACCCGTGCAAGGGTACCAACCCAAGACGGTCCACCCCAATCATGCTCACCACAAATATTGTGGCTACCACCAATATAGTGGCCACACCACCGAGGATTGCTTCGTTCTCCGCAATGTCATTCAAGATCTCATAGATAAGAAAGAATTTGTAGTGACTAATGACGAACATGTTAATGTAATAGAGATAGGAGAACTCGAGGGGACCACCCATTCAATCCCAATTGTGAATGGGGGCCCCAATGTTATGAATAAACTTTACAATTCTTGTTATGTAGTGACTTACGATGAGGTAATGAGGGAAGTACTAGAGAATAGGAAAAAGAAGTAAGATGGGAATGTCAACATGCTAACTCGATCCGGTCGAGTCATAGCAAGCAACCCTTCCACTTCCGCACCAAGCTCCTCTTCTCAAAGGCCGCAAGCTCGCGACACTCCCGAAGACCCTCTACTTGTCCAACTCAAGAAAACTCAAGCCAACATCTTTATTTGGGACCTCATTGCATCCTCAAAGAAACACCGAGATCTTGTCATCCGGAATCTCGATGATACATCAGTTTCTCCCGATACTACTCCCGAGGACCTCACGGCAATGATTGGTCACATTCATTTTGGCAACGTCATCACCTTTACCGATATGGACCTTCCACCATTTGGTTCCGACCACAACGAGGCTATTTACCTCAAGATAGAGCAAGGGGGAGGCCCATCTCAAGAGTCTTAGTGGACGGTGGTTCCGTACTCAATCTCATTCCTGGCAGAATCATGGGCATACAAGGGCTTAAGGATTCCGATTTGAAGCCCTCTACTCAAGTAATCCGAGGTTATGACAGCACCGCCCGTACAGTCATGGGCATGATCGAAATAGACATCGAGTTTGGGAGCATGGTCATGTCCATTCCATTCCAAGTGCTTGATATCCCGGCCTCGTTCAACTTACTTTTGGGTCGACCATGGATTCACAGTGCTAATGCCGTACCGTCAACTCTCCACCAATGTGTCAAGATCCGAAATGGTGATGAAATAGTGACCGTCATGGCCGAAAACGTCACTATCCACAGAAAAGGTGAGCCTGTCCACCAAGTTCAGCACGGTCTACCAGACTCCACTCTTTTCGGCGTCTCAATCAACGCCATTGACAAAGAAGGGGGAAACGGATCATGGACCCCCAGCAATCACAAAGTCCTCCGCATGATGAGTAATATGGACTACTTCCCTGGTTTAGGCCTAGGGAAATATCAACAAGGGATCATACATCCTGTGCAAGTCCCATTCGTCAAAGACACCTTCGGTTTGGGGTACGAGCCTTCCAAAGAAGACTTGAAACAAGAGCAAGTGATCAAGAACGAAAAGGCCCGAGCTCGTAAAGAAGGCTGTCATTACGAGGTCCATAATCTAAAGCCTTACCGCAAGACTTTGAATGGCTATTTTGTCCGCCAAGGGGAAGACGTTCCATACATGATCTTTCCCGAGCCATGGGTTAACAATAAGGGTGTCAAAAAGCCCGGTCTCAAAATTTTCTCCGATGTGAGATCCAGAAATCCGAAAGGGAACCAACTCCCATGTCGCCCCGTGAATGGTGGAGAAGGAAGGTGACTATAGAATCCGAGACAGAAATTACCGTGGGGGAGGAACTAACAAATTTAGCCTCCATGTTCGAAGAGCTTGCCATAATGAATGAATGCCAAGTCAACGCCATCCATGACACCGTCATCATGAACGAGACTATCAGTGAGATCCCGCCAAGCTCCGAGCCGATCAACAATTGGTATTCTACGAAAGGGCCAGTGGTATCTGAGGAATTCTTAGTCCAAGAAATAGGTTTGCATACCCCGCACAGCAACAAAGGAAGAGCGGCTCACACTTACTTTCGAGTCCGAGAGTGTCTCTAATACCCTCACCCAAGAGGATTTGGAGGCCATAGCCGAGCGTGTGTTTCCTTTCTTTGCTAATGAAAAATTTGATATTTCTGAGTACCCTGAGATTGCAAACATCATAAATGATGAATTAACTAATAATGAACTTAACAAACAAGTTAATAACGATTCCAATTATGATGAAATAGACTACGAAACACAACATACTTAAATGAACTTGCTCAACAAGTCCGTAGTCGTGGTGAAAATGGTCCAAAGGCTGACGAAGAATTGCATGTTGTTAATCTGGGTACCGAAGAAGAACCAAGAGAGACTAAGATCGGAAGCTTCTTCAAGGGGGATGACAGAGACAGACTGACTGCACTACTACTGGAGTTCGTGGATGTGGGGTACCTTTTGCTACACAGTCATGCCGTTTGGGTTAAGAAACGCTGGGGTTTCCTACCAAAGAGCCGTGACAGACTTGTTCCACGATATGATTCACAAAGAAATCGAGGTCTATGTGGACGACATGATCATTCACTCCAAAGGGACCGATGGTCAATATTTAATCGATCTCCGCAAGTTCTTCGAAAGGATTCGTCAACACAAGATGAGGCTCAACCCTGCAAAGTGCACGTTCGGGTTTCCGAGGCAAAGTCCTTGGTTATATGGTCACTGAAAGGGGAATTGAAGTAGACCCCTCCAAAATCAAGGCAATCATTGACATGCCTCCTCCAAAGACGCAAGAAAGAGATCAAAGGTTTCATGGGCAGACTGCAGTACATCAGTCGGTTTGTGCACCAACTCACTTCCATGTGCGAGCCAATCTTCAAGCTACTCAAGAAGAATGTGGCTCTAGAATGGACCGACGTGTGCCAAGAAGCCTTCGATCAAGTGAAGCATTACTTGACGTGCCCTCCTGTTCTAGTCCCGCCGCACAAGGAGAAACCTCTTTTGCTCTATCTCACTGTCAATGATGAAGCCCTAGGGGATATGTTATCACAAGAGCAACGGGGTCCACAAAGGAGAACACCATTTATTTTGTCAGTCGCCGATTCCAGGAGGCGAAAAGAACTACTCTATCTATCTAAAGAAGTCATGTGCAGCATTGGTTTGGGTCACTCAAAAGCTCAAACACTATATGGAAGCTTTTCCGGTCAAGCTAGTAGCAAAGGTGGACCCGCTCCGATACATCTTCGAGAAGCCTTTCATGTCAACAAGAATAGCCAAATGGTACTTCATGCTTGCCGCTATGATATCACTTACGTCACACTAAAATCCGTCAGGGGGAAAGTGTTCAGTGACCAGCTTGCCGAATTCCCGTGTGACGAAGTGAAGGGGGAAGATGTACAGTTCCCCGACGAGCATTTAATTTGTACTGCAACTGAGGAAATAAGTGGCAACTTTTTTCGATGGCGCCGCAATAAACACGCTATGGTATAGGAATATTGCTTGTTGATCCAAAGACATCTACACTCCCATTGCCATCCGTCTGGAAGTCGAAGCTACCAACAACATTGCCGAGTACGAAGCATGCATAGCAGGGCTCGAAGCAGCTCTCGAAAGAAACGTCACGGAACTAGAAGTATTCGGCGACTCTTTGCTCCTTATCAATCAACAATCGGGTAAATGGCGAACCCAAGACCCAACTCTCCAACAGTATGGTCAGCACTTGAGGAACTGGTTGAACAATTCCAAGAGATCACTTTCAACTACCTGCCAAGGGATAAAAATCGCTTCGCCGATGCATTGGCCACCATAGCTTCATTAGTTGGAATGCCCAAAGGGAAATGGTAAAGCCTTTCAAAATTGCCCGAAGGAACAGTCCGGCATATTGCATGAGTATCGAGATCAACGAGGTTCAGACAAACTCTCCGTTGTATTCGGATATCATGAATTTCCTCAAAGATGGCACTTATCCCGAGAATAACAATAAGAAGTCTCAAGAAGCTCTGCAAAGGCTAGCTCTCGGTACGTACTGATTGGGGACCGAGTCTATAAAAGGCACCACGACGGATCAATCTCTTATGCGCCAATGAGCCAAAGCTCAAGAGATAATGTGTGAAGTGCACGAAGGAGAATGTGGACCCCACATGAATGGGTTTATGCTAGTCAAGAAGATACTTCGCATTGTTACTATTGGGCCTATGAACGAGACGAGACTGTATCGAGAAAGTCAAAAGGTGTGCCAAGTGCCAATTCCACGCTAATCTGCAACATGCTCCACCCTCGCAACTTTACACATGGTCACACCTTGGCCTTTCTCTTGTTGGGGATAGACATCATCGGTAAAGTTTATCCTGCCGGAGCAATGGGCAGTCATTCGTCCTAGTGGCAGTCGACTACTTTACGAAGTGGGTCGAAGCACAAGCCTATCGGACCCTCAACGCAAAGAAAGTGGCCGAATTTTTAAAGATTAATATCATGTGCCGATACGGCGTGCCTCATGAAATCATTTCTGACCAACGGCTCTCACTTTGAGAGGAAATAGATGCACTTTTGGTAGAATACAAGATCACTAAGCACAAGTCATCTCCTTACGTCCCCAAGCAAATGGCACGGTTGAAGCAGCAAATAAAACCATCGAGACCATCATCAAGAAAATGGCCTCACAGAAGGGATTGGCCCGAGAAGCTACCATTAGCATTGTGGGGCTACCGCACATCAATACGGTCCGCAACAGGAAAACTCCTTATGCATTAGTCTATGGTTCTGAAGCCGTACTCCCTATCGAACTTGAAGTCCCATCTCTACGGGTCCTCCTCGAGAATCAAGTCAACGAGGTCAACTGGATGCAAAGTCGATACGAACAGCTAGCCTTACTCGACGAGAAAAGTTTAAGAGCACTCGAACGCACGAGGGTATATCAGCAAAGGATGGCAAGAGCTTTCAACAAAAAGTGAAGCCTCGAAACATCAATGTGGGAGATTTGGTCTTAAGACAACATCCTCCTAACGCCATGAATCCCCTGGGGAATGGGGACCCCGATGGATCGGTCCGTACGTGGTCAAGAAGATACTAAGCGGCGGTGCAGTCCGGCTCGTGGATTTGGATGGTCACCAGCTGCCAAAGGAGGTCAACCTCGACAAGCTCAAGAGGTTCTACGCTTAATAAACAAAGACCATAAAAAAAAAAAAAAAAATCGCTCGCTTGGTTGAAAACCCCAAGGAAGGCCTAGGCAAAAATTAGAGCACGTGCAAAAAAGAAGCCCGCTAGATTGAAAACCCGAGAGGGCGGTCTAGGCAAAAAACAGGTGCACACAAAAAAAATGTCTTTGTTTGTTTGAACTACGGAGACCTTATCTCCCATTTGGAGGAATGTAGGCAACCTTCGGGTGCGGTCTAAAACATATCAAAAATACCCAATTCACTTCAAATAACAAAATGCAATTCTTATTCATTCAATGAATCATTCAAACCATTACAACGGATTTATTGAGCAACAAAAGACATCAAAATACTAAATCCTAAAACAAAGTGGTCTAATTGCAATCTCTTAGGGTACTAAGAAAAATCCAATTTTCTCTTAGCCTTCAAAGGACCACCCGATCGTCTCTCAATCCTTTTCTTCTTGAATAACAGAGGAGCACTAATACGCACCGAAACCTTCTGTGTTGCGGCACGTCTCCTAGCATAAAAGTCATCCAAAGGAGTACCGAAAGGGTCAGCAAGAATGTTACTCGAATCAGCAGCAGCCTCCCTATATCTCAAAGCGCTGCTAGGCTCAAAACCCTTTCCCAACAATTCGGCACGAAGCACGTCGACCCAAGTGATGCCACGATAAAGGGTGCCAAACAAATAATCCAAGTAGATCTCAGGAAGGAAGACACTCCCCCGATGCAGAGGAGCAAAAGCCCAGCGGTCGCGATCATCTCCCCAAGCCGACTGAAGCTCACTCGAGAAGTCAGGACCCATGTAAGCAACTGGACGAAGCATTCCGTCCCTCAGAAAAGGAATTGTCTGTTGGCGACCGAACTGCCGCAGAACCCGCTCTGGATGGTAAAATGAAGAATCTCTTAAGCCGGGTACAACCACGTGCTGAAAACCAAGAGTCCATTCCACAAAAGGACGAAGACCCCAAGAAGGAGGGCACCACTCAATGTCGACGGTTATCCGAGAGGCAAAGAATTTCTTCCAACCATCTTCAGATAAATCCCGGATCAACAACTTCCTCCTATGGACAGCAAAGGAGACAAATCACCATCCGGGGAATAAATCTTGAAGTGTTCTCGGAGCCAGATGGTCAAGAGCAAAGGACTTCCCCGACACATCTTGCTCGTCCTATGTAACTCATCAAGGCTGTGCAACGTCTCCCCTACAATAAGAGGGATTATACTAAATTGTTGCTCCTTGGCTTACAACATAATCTCAGCCAACTGCACATCCGCAGTCCCGAAAGGTGTAACAAACAGTACTTCACTAAAGAGACAAGCGGCCATGGCATTCCTTTTGAAAGATTGAACCACTGGATCCTCCGAGTGTAAACTAAAGAACATCGGCAGCTCAGTTATGTCAATCACAGTACCGTGCAACATCCTCCTCACATCCTCAATAGGGAGATTCAGTGACTCAACCCAAGAGTCAATGGCACCACGATGATATTTAGGGACGGCAATCCGACCGGCCAAAGGCATACCATGGATGGCCCCGAAATCATCAACAGTCGGCACCATTTCATTAGCTGAAAAGTTGAAAGTATGGCTGTCGCAATCCCAGAAAGCCGCGGCAGATCTCAACAAATCCCAATCCGGCTTCAACGTCCGCAAAGTGAAAAGAACTCGAAACCCGAAGTCTTTAATAAAGGCCTTCTTGGATGGGTCTTGAAAGAATACACAAAAGTGCCCAAGTCCTTTGCATACCCACTAACAACTTTGGCATCAAGAACAAAAGAATTGGAAGCCATGGAAAATATTGATCACAAACAAAGTTGAGCAATAATATGATGTTCAAAAATGGCAGAAAGGAGCTGTGAGAATCAAGTGGTCAACAGAAGATGATATTATAGCTTTGGAGATTCTTTTGGCCAGCAGATGTCAAGCCCGGAATTCCGCCCCCCAGACGCGCGCGCCACCCGCCAGCGGTCTGGGATGCGCGCGCGTCCCAAACCTACAGAGGAAAGCGGCGCCTCCTAAGTCTAAATCACTTCAAGAAAAGATCTTGTCAGAGATCTCCAGCTCAAATCAAGGGACAGCCCCTATCCTCAGACACCCAGTTGGGCACACATCTTCTGGTCCGCCTTAAGGCATGTCAAAAATTGAAAGTAGGATAGAAACTCCCACTCAAAAGTAGGCTGTCCTCCCACGGATTCCGAGCTCCCTAAGTTCTGTCACGGGTGACATACCCCCTTCAAGGGTCAATCTCAACATTTCATCCCCAGCAGGAACATTTTTTGGTCGCGGTCAACTGTGCCCGCACCCCACAATTCAAAAAGTCAGGAGTAATTCCAAGTGGCACGAGACTTCAAAGCAATACCTCATCAATGGATTTCACTAACGGCCTCTTCAAAGGTTCACTAACGGCCTCTCCAAAGGTTCACTAACGGCCTCATCAACGGATTTCACTAACGGATTCGTCCTCGAAGGTTCACTAACGGCCTCTTCAAAGGTTCACTAACGCCCCCCCCAAAGGTTCACTAACAGCCTCATCAACGAATTTCACTAACGGATTCGTCCTCAAGGGTTCACTAACGGCCTCTCCAAAGGTTCACCAACGGCCTCGTTCAAAGGGTTCACTAACGGCCTCATTCAAAAACATGCAGCCGGCAGGTTCACCTAACAGATCATGCCACCCCCTCTATCAACAAAAGCCGCTCACACAGGGAGCGCACCACTATCTCTCGCAATTTCAAATTCCTGCTTTCATCGAGTCTTTGCTTTTTCTTGGTGCTGTCCTCGGCGGGTGTTTTTCACTTTCGTCGACGCGTTTTACTTTGCAATCCACGTCGCCGAGGGGCTCTGTAGACACCCTGCCTTGGACCGCTCACCCCGATTGCACATTTGATTTTGTGTTTCTCCCCATTTTAAGTGTTTCTCGTTAGTTTTTGTCACTTCCGTTAAGTTCCTGACTGACTTCGTTAAGTCCAGGGACTAAACTGAATGACAGGGCTGACTTTCTAGTCCATTCTGTCAAAATTGCCTTCTCTGAGTCGCGCGCCTCCGACAGGAGGAACCAGGCGCGTGCGCCTCCCGCCCACAAAGCAGGAAGCGCGCGCCTCTGGGCCTCAGTTACAGATTTCTGGCCAGGATTCTCTCCCTTGCTCAATTTACAGGATTTTGCCCGGGAAGGATTTCTTGGTGACTGAGTTTTGGCACCAAAAACACCCCTCTTTCACCTATAAAAAACCTCCCTTTACCTCCATTTTCAAGGACCGAAAATTGAACTTACAAAAAACTATACCAAAATCACTTTCTAAAGGTTCTCCAAGGATCTCATCAAGCAATATTTGAAGGTCTTCAAATTGTAGGTAAAAGTCCATCTTTTCCTTTCTTTTCTACTTCATCTCCTCTCTCTCTTTTACTCTATTCAAATGTGCAATCACCCAAATCATTTTGGGACATGACTCTAATGATCACCTCATCTCATTGAGGTTGGTTAAGGAGTTATCTCCTACATTCCAAACTCTATTTTAAACCCCCCCCCTTTTTATGACTTAAAGAAGAAGAAGAAGAACGTTATCATTCATGTAGATTTTGATCAAGCAAGACCAACTTTAGTTGGGCGAGATGGGTGTTTCGGTACTTCCCATCTCGTAATCTAACCCCCGAACCTCAAAACAAAGAATCTCTGTTTTCGTAATCAAACTTAGGCTATAATCAATAGGTTTTTCTTATGTTCCTCAAAACATAGGTGACGACTCTAAACAATCTAAAACAAGTTAGACATCCTAGGATAATTCACGCGCTCTAGCCAAGCCGTGGCTTCCCGGGGTATCTACAGGTGGCGACTCTAAAACACAATTAGACATCCTAGGGTAGTCCGCGTGCTCTACCCTAAGGCCGCGGGCCCCCCGCTCCGGGGTATCTATAGTCGGAGACAAGTCTTTTGACAAAAGCTTCACAACCCCAAATCCTCATGAAAGACAAACTAGGTTTGTTTCGGCTCCACATCTCATATGGAGTCTTTTGAACCGATTTAGTTAGAACTTGATTTAGTGTGAGAGCAGCGGTTTCTAGAGCATAACCCCAAAAGGATAAAAGAAGATCAACTCGACTTATCATTGATTGAACCATGTCCAACAAAGTCCGATTCCTCCTCTCAGACACACCATTCCATTGTGGTGTTCCGGGTGGAGTCAATTGTGAAATTATTCCACAATTCTTTAGATAATCATCGAATTCATGACTCAAGTATTCTCCACCTCGATCCGATCGAAGTGCCTTAATACTTTTGCCAAGTTGTTTTTCTACTTCATTTTGAAATATTCTAAATATTTCAAATGCTTCACTTTTATGTTTCATTAGGTAAACATACCCAAATCTACTATAATCATCAGTGAAGGTTATGAAGTATTGAAACCCTCCCCTAGCATTGCTACTTAATGGTCCGCATACATTGAAATGTATCAATCCCAATAAGTCACTCGCCCTTTCACCTAGCTTGGTAAAAGGTATCTTAGTCATTTTTCCAAGAAGACACGACTCGCAAGTATCATATGACTCAAGATCACATGAACCTAAAAGACCGTCCCCATGGAGTTTTGAGATACGCTTCTCATTAATATGACCAAGACGGAAATGCCACAAATAAGTTTGATTTACATCATTAGGTTTAGATTTCTTATTTACATGATAGACATTGTCATTATTTTCATTCTTGACATCCAAGACATAAAGGCCATTAAATGAATTTGCAATACCATAAAGCACATCATTTAAATAAATAGAAAATCTCTTCTTTTTAATAAGAAACTTAAAACCTTCATTATCCAAACAAGAAATTGAAATAATATTTCTACTTAAATCCGGTACATAATAGCAATTGTTCAAAACAAGTATTAAACCAGAAGGTAAAGTGACTTCATAAGTCCCTACGGCTAATGCAGCAACTCTTGCTCCATTCCCCACTCGTAGGTCCACTTCACCCATTTAAGCAATCTCCTATTCTTTAGTCCCTGCACATTTAAACAAATGTGAGAACCACATCCGGTATCCAATACCCAAGAATCAGTGGTAAAAAGGAGAATATCTATCATATAGATACCTGAAGTCGACGCAGTCCCACTGCTCTTCTTCTTCTTTTGCTCTTCCTTAAAAGCCTTGCAATTACGTTTCCAATGACCAATTTCTTGACAATGGAAACAGATTGCATCCTTTTGTGAATCGGGTTTTGCCTCAGAAGCCTTGGCAACCTTTGCCTTGCTTATCTTGGGTTTGACAACTTTCTTACCCTTTCCTTTGGCACCAGCCTTCTTCCCATCATGAACCATGAGCACAGGAGAACCTTTCTCCACAATCTTCATCTCCGCAGTTTTAAGCATACCATGCAACTCGGAGAGATTCTTATCCATTTCATGCATGTTATAATTCATCACAAACTGATTATAACATTTAGGCAATGAATTAAGAATGAGATCCGTGGCTAGCTCCAATAGGATTGGATAGCCAAGTTTCTCAAGATGCTCTACATAGCCTTTCATTTTAAGTATGTGAGGACTCACTTGTTGCCCTTCACTCATTTTGCAAGAAGTGAATGCAACAATGGTCTTGTACCTCTCTTGCCTAGCTTTCTCTTGAAACATGGCTCTTAACTCCACGCCTATCTCATAGGCTTCCAAATGTTCCAAACTTTGTTGGAGTTTTGAGCACATAGTAGCAAGCATGAGACAACTTACATCTCTAGAATCATTACGATGTTTCTTGTAATTGTCTCTTTCTGCCCTAGGGGCATTGGCTTCTGGTTCAACAGGAAGAGGCCCATCGAGAATGTACAACTTATCTTCTTTCCTAAGAACTATTCTTAGGCCACGGATCCAATCCATAAAGTTTGTACCATTCTCTTGGAGCTTATCCGTTTCAAGGATTGATCGCAACGAAATTGATTGAGTGTTGGTAGTCATTATCTACAATTATGCAAAAAAAAATCAAAATTTAATAAGTACCAGTTTCATTAAAGAAATAAACTATGTATTTTTCCAAAAAATACTCCCACTAAATTATACAACCTTCTTATACATCCAATGTATAATATAATTTAAATGGGCTAAGATCCAACTTTAATTTAATTTTAAGTCCGCTAAGACGGATTACATAAAATCAAATTAATTAGGTAGACAATCATGTCAATCATATCCCATATAATTCTTAGATCCTTTTCTGAGATTCTTTAAGAAATCCAATTTCAAAAAGCATGTTTAATCTCATCTTTGCCTAGGCCGAAAACTGTTTTGACGCCTAATGAAGTCCAACCATTTTAAACATATGGTTAATGTGCCTCGCTAGGGCGTGCCCACATTATCTATCTTGCTCATACATAAATAAAATTAATGCACCTCGCTAGGGCGAATCTACATTAAAATCACCCATGTACTAACAAGTGTTTTAATCATGGCATGGCAATAAAGGACTAAAAACTTTTTTTGAAGGTTTAATCACATATAGCATTCAACACATTTATGAGCACATAATATAAATATGTTACGCATCAAGTTTAGCCACTAAATTAATCATCATTAATTTAAGCATAATATTTATGGGTCATTAGTTTCTCTATAATTATGAGGATGGGATTCTTTGAACTTTGGTTATCATCTCCAAATCAAGACAACAAGAATTGCGGCCGAACTAAGCCATAAGGGAACCACAATTCCGCACTAATTCAAAAAACTAAGAAAGTAGTCCATGTGACCGAAACTAAGCAATAGATGGTCTCGATGAACGTAGGTCAATTGCATCCACAATTCCACATGGATCTACAATCTTTGAATCAAGAACTTTTTTTCAATTTTAGCAATCATGAACTCTTCATAATTCTAACTTCGTTTTATCTTTGAATCTTTGATTCGCGATCAAGTTTGGGAAACACAATCTCGATGAACGTAGATTAGCCATCCAAACCTTGATCCAATCTTAGAATCACAAGACTAAAAAAAATAGGAAAATTAAACCTCAAGATCCACACCCAAACCCTAGCAAGAACCCCCAAACCGGAACCCTAGGTCCGGCCGGGTCTCTTCATTGGGTCCGGTCGGACCTCCTCTGAAAAATCCCAGATTTTTAAAGTTCCAAAATTTATCTCAAAATTGTTTTTCCCGATTCAATTAGGATTTGGTGTTCTTGGTGATCCAATCACCATGATCATCAAAACCTTGAATTAACAATTCATGAATCCCTATATTATCAAAACTTTGATCCAATCAAAAATTGATAACCCAAACAATTTTAAATCCACCATAATTTTTATTTCGATTGAATAGTGCGATTAAAGTTTATAAAACAATAAACCACATAAAATCATATAACACATAAACATCATAATTCAATATTCATATCATGCTAGGCACATAAACAAACAATTTATATGCACACAACATGATCTAGTATTGAAATAATCAACATGAAAGAGGGTCTGATACCACTGTTGGGTTTCGTAGTAACATGCGCAGCGGAATTAAGCATTTAAAATTATCATGAAACCCAAGGCCATAGATCCGTTCATATGATTATATCAAATACATGCAATATGAATACTAGAATACTAACCCTTGATGACTTTGAATTTTAGCCTTTGATCTTGGTGGAGAATTTGAAGCTTGATCACGAACAAGTAAGAACGAACTTTGAAGATGATGAGCTTCACCCTCTAGCGGTATCCATACCTCGAACGAATATCAAGAGAACTTGATCTTGGTTGCTAGACCAAAATTATGAAACACACTTTCACAATTATATTGACTATATGGAATTATGAATTCTTGATCTTAGATTCCAAATCACTAATCAAGAATATTGTTCTCTCAATGAACTAGGTTGATTAACCTTAATGGCTGGTGAAAAAGACTTTATATAGGTCCTAGTCCTTAACCCTTAAGGACCTAGGATTCCTAAATCCTGTCACCCAATTAAGGAAATAACTTTCTGTCCAAGTAGCACTGGCACATTCGTGCCCTAAAACTGGTATGGTCGTGCCAATAGGGTCGAGCCTGGCCTCCGAAATCTGATTATTGACACGGTCGTGCTTTCTAATCGGCACGGCCGTTCCTAGCACGGTCGTGCGTTATAACCAGCACGGTCGTGTTACCAGGTTCGAGCCATGCTTCCCTCATGCCGATTATTGGCACGGTCGTGCCAGACCAGAAAAAGCTCAAATATTCATAATTCCAATTCAGTCCTTTGGGATTCGTTATATTTGTGTGTGACCTTCTAGGATTATACTATGTTGGCAATGAGTCCAAACATGAACCCATAAGATATGATTAAGTTCTAGCAAACCGTCATACCTACCCAAATAATGTAACTAGATACAAGTTTGTATTCCATTTAGAATATGTCATAATCCTTTTGTCTACGATGTCTTTGAACATAAGTCATGGTCAACAAGTCAACTTGTTTTGTTCAATACTTTCTCGATTCCGAATATGTTGATAATCCAAATGACATTGATCCAATCAATTCATTTGAGTCCGGCCGAACATTTTCATCAACATTATTCCTACGAGAGGCCCAAGCTTGACATCTCTCCGAAGAGGGACAAATCCATCACATCTTATTATTCTTCCCTACATGAATGCGATTATGTCAATCATACCTTTTATAGCTACCTGGTTAAAGGTAGCGTTTGAATATGTCAAACATAATGTTCATCAAGTGGAAGACTATAATAACTTCATGTCTAAGGATTCAAATGACATAACTAATATGAGATACATATATGACATTGACAATGATATAGATCTCATAAAGCGGGTCATGTCCAGTACCAAACAAGTACCCATAAATCTAACATGATCATCCCATGATCATTTAGCCTTTATACTAGTACCAAACAATTACTAGGGATGGAGATTATTATAAGTAAACATGAACAACAATAATAATTAAAACATCTCTTTATTAATATGAATAAATGATAACAATTACAATGTTTATTAAACGTGCCTAGGGCACCAACACCAACACGGGCATCTCTTTTATGTCTCTTTTCATTTTTTTTTGACAAAGTATGTACTCGAAGATGACTCAGAGAGGAGAGTAGTTTTGTCTCTTATTGGGGGAGAGACATGCGAGATTTTTGGGTTTGGATGTATTAGGCATTTTAGCTATCGACTTGGCTTTTGGGAAGTTGTTCCAAGCATCGACTCAGTGAGGAAAATGCACTTTGTAATGAGAGTTAGAGGCGAAGAGGATAGCCCCTAGTGTGGATTTACTTTGACGAGTTCGTATATCTTGAACAGGAATTGGAAGGGGACGGAAAGAATAAAAAGCCCCTAGCCTTGATGCTTGGATTTAAAGAGAAGTGTATGAGAGAGGAAAGCCCTAGACTCAACAATGAACGTTACTTGGCTCAAAGTACTAGAAAAGTAATTGTACCTTTAATGGACCCTAGTATTTATTTTTCGATGTCTTAAGATTTTGTTCTATTATTTTGCAAGTGAATCATCTAGAAATGTCTTGACAAGTTTTTAGGAGAATGCCAATCCTTAGTGCGCTATTCGGATTTCTTCATGAGTAATATCTATGGATGATGGAGATGGACTTCAAGTTAGGAGTCTCATTTTTTCTTCATTTGGATTTGATCTTCGTTGTAGGAGGAGATAAGAGGCCCCCCTTTTGACTTCATTGTGTGTGATAGAAACTCCTTCTTTGTGGGGTTGTAAAAGCTTGAGAGTTTTTTTTTTTTACTCTCAAAGCTTAAATTGAGTAGCCCTACTTTTGTTTGGGAATGATAATGCCTTTGGCTTTCTTCTGTTGTGGTCCTTCGACTTCTGACATGAGCGCGGTGATAGTAATGTGTAGCCCCTAGGCCTTCTTCTCAAAACTTGTTTAGACATTTCTATTATCAATTGCAAGGTTTTAGATTAATGACATTTATTGTTTGTGGATCCATTTCATGAATTAGAGGTAAATTCAAAAGGTAGAACAACCTAAGAGTAGCGTATAAGAATAATAATGACTTGAATTCAAAACAGACTCGATACTTAGTTGACAGAAACTAGAGAAGGAGGGAGATAGACTAGAATGACAGAACGACTCTTCGAGTTCATACTAGGAAATTAAAACCTATTCTATTTCTAAGGAGAAAGGGAGAGGATAATTGTAGCCCTAAAGAGGTAAGCCTTGAATTCTTCTTGAGGCTTTGTATTTTTCATGGTTTGTTAGGACGCGGGTTGGTGAGGACATTTGGCGCTTCAAGTTCCTTGTTGTCGATGAGATCTTGGATCACATCCTTCAAATGGTGACAAGAGTCGGTGTCATGGCCACTAAACTGGTGGAACTTGCAGTAGAGATGATGAGCATTATTAGGAGGGAGTTCCCTTTGTGTAGTAGGAGGATTTCTTAGTGTGATCTTTCCGGCTTCCATTAGTATTTCAAAGAGTTCCCCTTGGGTGATCCCTTCTAGCTTGTCATAACGCCTTTCCTTTTTCTCCCTTTTGGGAGGGGGAACAGCGGAGTAGTTGCCTTTTCCTCGGTTGTTGAAAGCTATAGCATTGACAGAGGATTCTTTGTTGGATGCACCTTTGTGTTCGTAGCGATAACTACTACTCTTTCTTTTAGACTTGAGGAGGTCATCAATCCTTATTCCGTATTCGTGGAGCTCGTTGAAGCTAGGAAAGTAATTACCGGCAAGCTTATCTTGAAATTCCTCACGGTGACATTGGAGGAAGATATGGATTTGTTCTTTAGGGCTAGGCCTTTCAACAATTTATGTGAGTTTGAGTCTCCACCTTCTAGCAAATTCGGCAAAAGACTCATTTGGTTGTTGCTTGGTTTGCTCAAGATCCCTCCTAGTAGGGCGGTATGTAGAGTTGTCCTCAAATTATTTTTGGAACACTCGACATGCTTCTAACCAATCAAGCCTAGTGGATATCGGAAGTGACATGTACCAATCTCTTGCAGCACCCTCCAAGGTTTGAGGAAAAGATTGGGCTAAGATGTTATCATCAACACCCATTGGTAACATGGCCCAAGTGTGAGAGCCCACGCGCGAACCTTTCGATTAGATCCGTGCGAAACGCGGTTTGAATCCGCTTGGTTTCTCATAGCGGTTTCTCTACCTTTGTTTTTTGAAAAGCAGAGAGTCGCCACCTCATTTTATTTAAGGAAAATAGAGATAAAACCTTTTTGTTTAGAGAAGCGGGTTCAGTGGCTAAGTTACGAGTAGAGAAGGTGATAAGCAGCACTCCACTCGCCCTTTCGGTCTCTAGAATGCTTCCGCCTACTGTTGATTTTAATGCCTTATTTGAAAGATAGATTTTATGCCTTAACTTGAAAGAATTTGTGTATTTATGTATAAGGAGTCTCCTAATCTAGGTCGATTCTTTTTTATCGCAACTGGGAACCGGTTTGGGTGGATCCCCGATTGGTTTTGAAATGGTTTGAGTCATTTAAGACAAGTAATACAATTAAGGGGGAAGGGGGAATATCGTACAAATACTACATATATGCAAAATATGGGGTAAATCCCATGAAAGATTGTCCGGGTGCAAAATTGGTCTCCAAGTTCATGGTTGCTGTGAATCGCCGTGGATTGTACCTGTGAAATACCTATCCAAAACAATATCTAAAACTTGGGATTAACTCCCAATATGTTAGAGAACATGTATGAATTTTCATTGGATTTATGGATGGATATTTCATGCTCAAATCATATTAAGAACATTAATGTGAAATCAGCCCAGCACAGGAAAGGATAGCATATCAGATTTTGATGGACAATTTACACTATCATAGCTTAAGAATCTGGAAAAGAATAAAACACAAAAGTTGAGATCACTTATCAAACACGATGCATGCCAAGTTTCAAAGTCATAAAGCAAGTTTGGCGCTTCAAAAGTGTTCTGACATATATATGTCAGAATCTGGGAATATCATTTCTGGGAACAAACACTTGATTTGGAAAATGGAAATAAGCCTTTCCTTTGGTCATAAAATTATTTCAAAGATATGAAAACCTTTATTGGTCAGTTAAGAACAAATTTCATATTTTGACTTAGACTTGAAAATCGAGTTTTGGTAGGTTTTTAGACTTGAAAACCCAGGTAAGTCAAAAGTGCAGCAAGCAAGGCAGCAGATTTGAGCTACAAAAATTCCTACCAAAACATGACCTAGACATGGATTTAGACCACGAAACTTGGCAAGCATCATATTCGATATATAAGGAGTAACTTTTATGTTTTAAGATAGATCTAGAAACGAATTTATGATTGAGTAAAAAGCTCATCAAAAAGCTTGGTTGAAACAGAACATGATGGACAGATTATACATGGCATGAAGATAGGCATCAAAACATGGCATGAACTCAGAAAAAAACCCGTGAAACTTGGGGAACTTGTTTATTAATATTCTATTAACATTATCATGTGTCTATTTATGAACAAACATAGACAAAAATTAAGATAAACAAGAAAGAAGAAGGAGAGGACAGATTATGAGCATGCTGAGCAAAGGAATCATATCTTGCTGGGATTTATGATTTAAAGCATGAGATTGACACCAAAATGAACCCAAAACATATATAAACATGATAGAATAGATATTGAAACATTTTGAATACATTAAACATGTTTATTTACAAAGCTAAAACATAGATTACATAGATAATAGGGGAGATCTAGCCATTAGTTGGCTAGATTCCCAACTAACACATATAAACTTACATTACATCAAATATATGAATTACAAATGGAAAACTTACCTAGGTTAGGGGGGTGGTGTGCTTCCTTTGCTTCCAAGGGAAGGCTTTTTTTGTTGTTTGATGTTTGTTTGAGAGTTGGAAGACTTGAATTGCTTGAGTTGAGTTGTTTTTGGTGGTGTTTTGTGGTGGTTGTATTGTGGGGTTGTGGTGGTTTATTGGTGGTTTAGTGGTGGCCACTTGGTGGGGCTATGAAGGTGAGAAGAGAGGGAGTTTGGGACTGAGAGAATAGAGAGAGGGCTGGTTGTAGAGAGAAGTGAGGAATTGTGGAGAGTGTTGGAAGTGGTAAGAATGAGGGAGTTTTGGGTAGTCATTTAGGAGGAGGGGGAGAGAATTGGGGAGCAAGACATAGGGTAGTAGGGCCTGGTTTAGGGGTCAAAAAGGAGTGGTGGAGGTAGGATGAGTGAAGAGGAAGAGGAATAAAAAATGGGAAGAAATGATGGCCATTGTTGAAAATCGAAAAAAGCTGGAAATGGGGTTGCACGGCCGCGCAGTTTAAAGCGCTCGGCCGTGCACCCCAAGCTTGGTGCCCAACTTTGAATTTTTAAATATTTTCTCTTGGCCAATCACACGACACCATGTGGCATCTTGGGGCTGGTCCAGGAGTCGTTGTGCACGTTCGCTCCAGCTCCGGCTTTCCGCTCCGCAACTGCTCCGTTGTGCGCGCTCCGACTTCCCGGTTGCCCGCGGGCCCAACAGGAAAGTTGCTCGGTTGATTTTTCTGATCGAGCCGGTGTACCTACAAAAAGGTTAGAAAGCAAGGAAAACATAGATAATATTTTTAAATGCATAAGATAACGAGTAAAAGGCATTTTAGGCAGTGCGGGACCCGGCGACAGGTCCCGACACGCGAAATTTCGAGGATAGACATTTTTACTCGGTTTTGAGCCCTGATCACGAATCCAGACTCGGTTTTTGCATCCGATGCACCGATAAGGCGTACGGTAGTCCGTACGGCCAAATCTGAGGGTTTAGGTCGATTATCGCGCTTTAGACCGATTAAGGGGAGGTTTTAGGGGTGCGAGATCGGGGTGTCTACAGAGCCCCTTGTCGAATTCACATTACAAAGTAAGGAGGATTCGACGATCACAATATAGACAACCGATCTCGTCTCGGTTTAACGGCTGGCCCAAAGTAGGGCTTCCTACGTATCCCTCGCGGGAATCAAGCCTCCGTAGTTTTACTCAAGCAGGCAAGCAAACCAACTAACAAAGGGGCATGGTCGAATTCGGAGTCCCAAGTTTCCTACGTATCTCTTGCGAGAATCAGACCAATCGTAGTTCGGCTCGGGAACATGAAGGTTGAGAAGTAAACCTCTCGTCGGGGCAACAGGCTGAAGGAACGGCTTGATGAATGAGATCACAATATCTCTGAGCCGGGAATTAGGGCGGAGGAATTTGTATGAGGCAACAGGGCGGAGGAACGGCTTTTCGGTGAGATCACAATATCTCTGAGCCGGGGGCAGAGGAATTTGTATGAGGCAACAGGGCTGAGGAATGGCTTCGGGAATGAGATCAATTTATCTCTAAGCCGTGGGCGGAGGAATTTGTATGAGGCAACAGGCTGGAGGAATGGCTGGTGAATGAGATCATAATATCTCTGAGCCGGAGGGGGAAAGCATTGAGAATTCGAATTCTCTTTGCTGGGGATGAGAAAGAGAGAAAGAAAAGAAAACATGATAGTTGAAGTAATCGGTGACTGAGCTCCTATTCGAGCTGCCTACGTATCCCTTTCGGGAATCAAGTCAGAGCGTAGTTCCGAGGGAGGTCCGTACGGGCGCCGGTACGGACCAAAAAGAAAAGTAAAAAACCTACGTCGAGGGTCAGATCCGGTTAAGCCAAAAAAGACCAAGGGGTAACCAACTACGTCGAGGGTCAGATCCGGTTAAGCCGGAAAGGACTAAAGGGTAACCAGTTTTTTGAGAGGATCAGATTCGAATAAATCCAAAAATGACCGGAGGGGTAACCAAATTTTTGAGGGGGTCAGATTCGAATAAATCCAAAAATGACCGGAGGGGTAACCAAATTTTTTAGAGGGTCAGATTCGAATAAATCTAAAAATGACCGGAGGGGTAACCAATTTTTGATAGGGTCAGATTCGAATAAATCCAAAAATGAGGAGGGGTAACCAAATTTTTAGAGGGGGGCTAATTCGGGGGATGGCCGAACAGACCGGGGTAACCACAATTTAAGACTCAGGATACTCTAACAATTAAGAGAATTATCATGAAAAGAGTTTAGAGGATACGCTGACCATCGAGGTTTTGCTCTGCGTCCTTTAGCTTTGAGGTTTCTTTGTATGAGTTCTAAGCTTCGCCTTATGGTGGAATACCATTAGGCGGGAACGGAGTTTATAAGCTTGGGGGGCGCACCTATTCAATAAGAAACATTTGCATACCACAGAAATATTTGTGCTCGTGTCAGATATGTTTTGATTTTGACTTGGATGCACAAGTTTCTTTCATTTTCGCAAAATCACGTTTTCAAATATTATGATTTATAACCTACGTGATCGTGGATGCAACTGTGACGCTAGCATGATAAGCATAGGGGCGTGAAAAATGGCATGCTAGAGAATGGGGGTTAAAGCATTGTATGGGGCATGATATGATGATGGCATGGCATAATGTAATGGAATGGCAAGAACAAGATAAGAAAAATCAATCACACATTTATATTTGAGGGATAGAGGATACGCTGCAAGCTGCTGCTATGGGCGAATCCAGGGGATTTGTAGCTGTTATGTGATGAGATTTTTTCTTCTTCTTGTGCAAGACGCCATTGGGTGTGTGGGGCCATCTCGAGTTCCTCTCGAATCTGTTGATTCGTTCATAGTGGGAGCTTCCTTCTGGGTCATCTTTAGGTATGTGCGGTCGCACCTATGAGGGGCTCTCCTTTGCATCGTCTCGATGAGTGTGTGGGCCTGAGGTGACAGGCTTTCCCTTTTCAGCATTTCGATGAGAGTATGGTCGTACCTATGATGGGCTCTCCTTTACATCGTTTTGATTAGAGTATGGTCGCACCTGGGGTGACAGGCTGCCTACGTATCCCTTTTGGGAATCAGACCTCCATAGTTCGAGTTTTTGTGAAAAACTCAAAAAAACTCAGTCTGATTCAAGAAAGTGCTTGTTGGAGAGGATCTGATTTGATTGTAGCACGACTTCGCATTTGGGTACCTGCATAAGACTTTCACAAGCATACAGATATATCGTGACATTCATGTGCTTGAAAGTGTCATACACGTGCAACAAGAGAATTCAAGATTTGAAGATATGAAAGATGAAGAACGCATTCTTTTTTTTTTTTTTTTTGGATAGCTTTGATTATGATGATCTCTTAAATGATGATTATTTCTTATTATTTTTTTTTAGACACGATGTGCAATGCTCGCGTTTCAATCTTACTTTGAAAAAAGATGAGAAAAAGTACGTATGTGCAAAGAGGGAGAATTAGGAAAGAGAGGAAATCATGTATATTTTTCTTTTGAGAGTTTGTACAAGAAATGAGAGTCGAGGTAAGTGTATGGTGAAGAAAGGGTAGAGGCTTAGCGCGAGTACTCGAAAGGTCAATTCTCGACACCATTTTGGTCAAGTATACTCAATAAGGTCTCTCGGGATATAGCGTTTAGATCAGCCCAGTTTTTGATCGCGAAAGCCCCAATATGTTTTCGTGACAAGGATTCAGATGTCAACAGCGGAAGCCCCAGTTTTTTACCGCGGAAGCCCCAGTGTGTCTTAATGGCAGATCTTTAGACGTCGGCCGTCGAAGCCCCAGTATTTCAATACGTTGCTTCCAAGGACTCAACTGTTTAGAAGAGCGGTCCTATTCATTCAAGAATCATTTATGTGACTCAGGAACGGGAACCTTTGACATCGCTCGCGGTTGTTTAGCTTGAAATTTCTCGCTTGCGAGGGACATAACTTCTTTGAGGAGTTGTCCATGTCACTTGATGCATATCCATGTGATCAGAAGTAGGACCCTTGATGTGACCTCGGAGTGGATCTCGAGTTTTTGACTGGTAAATGGTTTCGACGTCCTACTTATGGAGGACTTGACTATTCTCGAGAATCTTCACAGGGTTTGATATTTCACTGCAGGGATTCAAAGAAGCCCCAGTGTTACCCAAAAGTAAGCTTCACAATCAATGTTCTTTTGATGGGGACCGAACTGCTTTGAGGAGTTGTCCCAAACCTGGCATTCTCTTGGATGGACACATATGCTAACCCGAATAAGCCATGCTTGACCGTTATGAGTTCAACCCTTTCCTTCGAATTAAAGCCCCAGACTGATGGTATGCAGCCCCAGATTAATTCTTTTCATTTGAGAGTAACCGCTTATTCGAAGTTGTGCACTTTAGAGACTTTCATTCGCTTGTCTCTCTCTTGCTGTGACAGATTTCAGCAATTGGCAGGGGAAGGCACGAGGCCAGTATTTTGGGAAGGCAAAAGAAAATCTTGTAAGATCTTCGACGTTGTGTTTGCGCAGAATGATAGACGGAAGGACGAGGGTAGGGGGAAGCCCCTAGACTCGGGGAATTTGCTCACATTAGAAATCAATGACTCAAGACTAGAATTCGCGTTAATGGTCAAGTACTTCGAAATCAGATGGATTTTAGCAATCAAATTAATTTTAACATTAGAAAAGCAGATAGTTCATTTGGACCCAAATTAGACCGCGACAGCTCGAGGTGAGAACACCATTGAAAAATTATGATTAGCGTTGTTTGTTGACCTCGTGAGGGGGGGTCCTCGATCCATCTATGCAAGTATTAATTTGTGTCGACGTTAATTTCGTTAATTTGCGTACGCATCATGATCAAGTGGTGAATCTCAGTGTGTGTGTGAATACCGACTCCATTTGTTTTCAAACTTGGCTTAGTTTACAAAATCGAGTACACCGTCATCCCTTACTTTATTGATTTTGTCCATCAAATAAGGCATTCCTAGAAAGCAAATATGAGTACCATTTAGAAATTGATTGTTAACGCAAAAGGGGTACCTCTAAATTTTTTGTCATTTGAAATTCTTTTTTTATGCATAACATTGGGAATAAATTAAAAGGGGTGAGGAAGCCCTTTGCTTCGGATTCGAGCTTGGAACGGACCATCACGATGGGAAAGCTCTTCCTCCATAACGTTGCTGCATACCCAGAAATCTGGTTAAGCTAGGATAACCCCTACCCGGCTAACCTACACGTCTAGAGGTGACACCAAAGCAGGATGAACATAAGGGGGGGGAGATAGCCTTCACTTCGGTTTTCGAGCTTGGAAAGGACCATCGCAGCGGGAAAGCTCTTCCTTCATAACGCTGCTGCATACCCAGGAACCTGGTCAAGCTAAGATAGCCCCTACCCGGCTAACCTACACGTCTGGAAGTGACCAAAGCAACAGTGAAAATTGCCATTGCTCCCACTTTTCCCTTAAGTCATCAATTTGATTTATTTTTTTTAAATGACTAGGGGTGCCAAGATAAAAATTTCTGGTATCTAAAGGGTACCCATATTTTTATTTTGAAATGTTTTAATTGTAGAAAAATTCGATAACTCAAAGGATGACAGCGTACTATGGACTCGATAAAGTATATTAAAAATTATCGACTCGAGGATTTTCAGTATAAGTGCATTTTTTTTTTAGAGATTCACGATTCGATCACGATACTTAGACAAATTACCAAGATTAACCTAACATGTATTAAGACCAAGCTAGATAAATGAAGGCACATTATTTTCTTCGTCGGCGATCTTCGGTTGCGGATTTAGTTCTCAACTCGATTAGTCGCAGCCTAAGATTAGTCCGTTTTCATATTTAGCTATTAATAGAGTGATTTTAAAGAGATGCGCGATTAAGAAGCACTTGATTATAAGGCGAATTCATTGACTGAAAACTTTTATTTATAAGACAAACAAGAAATTAAAAGGTAGTACAAAAGGATTGACACGCAAATTGGATTTGGAAGACAAAGAATTGTGAGCACATTTTTTAGAACGGGCCCGAAAGAGAAAGGGAATGGAGTTGGGCGGTGTGCCCTATTCACAGCAAAAGAAAACTATTCCATCGGGTCGCTGAATTTCTATTAGCACAAAGCGTCACAAATCCTCCATGTCGGCAGGCTGCGGTCATCGTAGCAAAAAGGGGAACATTTTCCTCGGGGGTCGAGGAGCCCCTAGGATACCATCTTTGGATTTCAAACATTGCACATCCCGGCTCAAAGTTGGGCGAGCGTCTAGTCACATTTTCTGATGTCTGTCCTTTGTTTGTCATCGCTGATTGAGAGATTCGGAGTAGACCTTGATCAAAAAGATTCCCGGAACGGACCTTGAGTACTACGCTAGAGAACAAATGAGATTCTCCCTCTACGAAATTGGTTAAAGGAAAGAATTCTTTAGTTTTTATGGGGACGGAATTTTTTATGTACGAAAGAATGATTATTTGAAGAATGAAAAAATGATTTTATTTGAAAGATTGAAAAGCAAGCAAAGCACGAAACCCTATAAATCCGGACAAGCACAACACTTAGTTTTGACACCTTGTCTTGATTTAATTCCTGGAATAGTGGATTCCTTCTCGCGAGTATAGGACCAATGTTTTGCACCTGTACCTATGGCCGTCATAAGCCTCTAGCAAAGGGCCTATACCCTTTCGGGGATCCACCATTCTCGTTACGGTCTATGTGTAAGTCTTTGACAATTTTGAGTCAATCCTAAACATCCCATTTGAAAATCGAAATTTTGAAATTGCTTTGTATATATATTTTTTCGTTTGGGAGTGAAATAGGATTGACTGGAAATTGACTCGGACAAGAACCGGCTAAAAGTCAAGGACATATATTTTTTTCGAAAACAGTCTCAGACGCGGCTTTTGATACGGCTAGTTGGATGGGGGCCTAACCTCTCAACCACGGCAGTGAGACGCGGCATCGAGTCGGCAAAGGCAACCGTGGATATCAATTCAGGGGTAAAAGAGGTCCCCATCATCCTCGGGCTCCAAGTCCCCAAGGGTTTGTACGGTAACAGGAGACGGTATAAGTTCACAAATGTGATTGTGTGTGAGGTATCTATTTTTTGAGGAAAAAAGAGATTTTTGAAGAAAAAGGAAAAGCACATTTTTTATGTTTTATTTATTTTGATTTTATTCACACAAAGAATAAAGGGAAAGAGAATGTACCTACAAAATGAGCAAACGTT
This sequence comes from Campanula takesimana, assembly GCA_026119855.1. Taxonomy (NCBI): domain Eukaryota; kingdom Viridiplantae; phylum Streptophyta; class Magnoliopsida; order Asterales; family Campanulaceae; genus Campanula; species Campanula takesimana. The sequence goes on from JAOWBW010001605.1 coordinate 55,148, forward strand.
AAGGAATATATAAAGGCAAAAAGGCAAATAATGGCGGAAGCATGCAAATTGAGTTAAGCCCACTTTTGAAAATTCCCCAGCGGAGTCGCCACTGTGAGAGCCCGCGCACGAACCTTTCGATTAGATCCGTGCGAAACGCGGTTTGAATCCGCTCGGTTTCTCATAGCGGTTTCTCTACCTTTGTTTTTTTGAAAAGCAGAGAGTCGCCACCTCATTTTATTAAACGAAAATAGAGATAAAACCTTTTTGTTTAGAGAAGTGGGTTCGGGGGCTTAGTTACGAGTAGAGAAGGTGATAAGCAGCACTCCACTCGCCCTTTCGGTCTCTAGCATGCTTCCGCCTACGGTTGATTTTAATGCCTTATTTGAAAGATAGATTTTATGCCTTAACTTGAAAGAATTTGTGTATTTATGTATAAGGAGTCTCCTAATCTAGGTCGATTCATTTTGATCGCAACTGGGAACCGGTTTGGGTCGATCCCCGATTGGTTTTGAAAATGGTTTGAATCATTTAAGACAAGTAAGACAATTAAGGGGAAGGGGGAATATCGTACAAACAATACATATATGCAAAATATGGGGTAAATCCCATGAAAGAATGTCCGGGTGCAAAATTGGTCTCCAAGTTCATGGTTGCTGTGAATCGCCGTGGATTGTACCTGTGAAATACCTATCCAAAACAATATCTAAAACTTGGGATTAACTCCCAATATGTTAGAGAACATGTATGAATTTTCATTGGATTTATGGATGGATATTTCATGCTCAAATCATATTAAGAACATTAATGTGAAATCAGCCCAGCACAGGAAAGGATAGCATATCAGATTTTGATGGACAATTTACACTATCATAGCTTAAGAATCTGGAAAAGAATAAAACACAAAAGTTGAGATCACTTATCAAACACGATGCATGCCAAGTTTCAAAGTCATAAAGCAAGTTTGGCGCTTCAAAAGTGTTCTGACATTTATATGTCAGAATCTGGGAATATCATTTCTGGGAACAAACACTTGATTTGGAAAATGGAAAGAAGTCTTTCCTTTGGTCATAAAATTATTTCAAAGACATTAAAACCTTTATTGGTCAGTTAAGAACAACTTTCATATTTTGACTTAGACTTGAAAATCGAGTTTTGGTAGGTTTTTAGACTTGAAAACCCAGGTTAGTCAAAAGTGCAGCAAGCAAGGCAACAGATTTGAGCTACGAAAATTCCTACCAAAACATGACCTAGACATGGATTTAGACCATGAAACTTGGCAAGAATCATATTAGATATATAAGGAGAAACTTTTATGTTTTAAGCTAGATCTAGAAACGAAGTTATGATTGACTAAAAAGCTCATCAAAAAGCTTGGTTGAAACAGAACATGATGAACAGATTATACGTGGCATGAAGATAGGCATCAAAACATGGCATGAACTCAGAGAAAACCCGTGAAACTTGGGGAACTTGTTTATTAATATTCTATTAACATTATCATGTGTCTATTTATGAACAAACATAGACAAAAATTAAGATAAACAAGAAAGAAGAAGGAGAGGACAGATTATGAGCATGCTTAGCAAATATCTTGCTGGGATTTAAAGCGCTCGGCCGTGCACCCCAAGCTTGGTGCCCAACTTTGAATTTTTAAATATTTTCTCTTGGCCAATCACACGACACCATGTGGCATCTTGGGGCTGGTCCAGGCGTCCTTGTGAACGTTCGCTCCAGCTCCGGCTTTCCGCTCCGCAACTGCTCCGTTGTGCGCGCTCCGACTTCCCGGTTGCCCGCGGGCCCAACAGGAAAGTTGCTCGGTTGATTTTTCTGATCGAGCCGGTGTACCTACAAAAAGGTTAGAAAGCAAGGAAAACATAGATAATATTTTTAAATGCATAAGATGATGAGTAAAAGGCATTTTAGGCAATGCGGGACCCGGCGATGGGTCCCGACACGCGAAATTTCGAGGATAGACATTTTTACTCGGTTTTGAGCCCTGATCACGAATCCAGACTCGGTTTTTGCATCCGATGCACCGATAAGGCGTACGGTAGTCCGTACGGCCAAATCTGAGGGTTTAGGTCGATTATCGCTCTTTAGACCGATTAAGGGGAGGTTTTAGGGGTGCGAGATCGGGATGTCTACAGAGCCCCTTGTCGAATTCACATTACAAAGTAAGGAGGATTCGACGATCACAATATAGACAACCGATATCGTCTCGGTTTAACGGCTGGCCCAAAGTAGGGCTTCCTACGTATCCCTCGCGGGAATCAAGCCTCCGTAGTTTTACTCAAGCAGGCAAGCAAACCAACTAACAAAGGGGCATGGTCGAATTCGGAGTCCCAAGTTTCCTACGTATCTCTTGCGAGAATCAGACCAATCGTAGTTCGGCTGGGGAACATGAAGGTTGAGAAGTAAACCTCTCGGCGGGGCAACAGGCTGAAGGAACGGCTTGATGAATGAAATCACAATATCTCTGAGCCGCGAATTAGGGCGGAGGAATTTGTATGAGGCAACAGGGCGGAGGAACGGCTTTTCGGTTAGATCACAATATCTCTGAGCCGGGGGCGGAGGAATTTGTATGAGGCAACAGGGCGGAGGAATGGCTTCGGGAATGAGATCAATTTATCTCTAAGGCGCGGGCGGAGGAATTTGTATGAGGCAACAGGCTGGAGGAATGGCTGGTGAATGAGATCATAATATCTCTGAGCCAGAGGGGGAAAGCATTGAGAATTCGAATTCTCTTTGCTGGGGATGAGAAAGAGAGAAAGAAAAGAAAACATGATAGTTGAAGTAATCGGTGACTGAGCTCCTATTCGAGCTGCCTACGTATCCCTTTCGGGAATCAAGTCAGAGCGTAGTTCCGAGGGAGGTCCGTACGGGCGCCGGTACGGACCAAAAAGAAAAGTAAAAAACCTACGTCGAGGGTCAGATCCGGTTAAGCCAAAAAAGACCAAGGGGTAACCAACTACGTCGAGGGTCAGATCCGGTTAAGCCAGAAAGGACTAAAGGGTAACCATTTTTTTGAGAGGGTCAGATTCGAATAAATCCAAAAATGACCGGAGGGGTAACCAAATTTTTTAGAGGGTCAGATTCGAATAAATCCAAAAATGACCGGAGGGGTAACCAAATTTTTAGAGGGGGGCTAATTCGGGGGATGGCCGAACAGACCGGGGTAACCACAATTTAAGACTCAGGATACTCTAACAATTAAGAGAAGTATCATGAAAAGAGTTTAGAGGATACGCTGACCATCGAGGTTTTGCTCCGCTTCCTTTAGCTTTGAGGTTGCTTTGTATGAGTTCTAAGCTTCGCCTTATGGTGGAATACCATTAGGCGGGAACGGAGTTGATAAGCTTGGGGGGCGCACCTATTCAATCAAGAAACATTTGCATACCACAGAAATATTTGTGCTCGTGTCAGATATGTTTTGATTTTGACTTGGATGCACAAGTTTCTTTCATTTTCGCAAAATCACGTTTTCAAATATTATGATTTATAACCTACGTGATCGTGGATGCAACTGTGACGCTAGCATGATAAGCATAGGGGCGTGAAAAATGGCATGCTAGAGAATGGGGGTTAAAGCATTGTATGGGGCATGATATGATGATGGCATGGCATAATGTAATGGAATGGCAAGAACAAGATAAGAAAAATCAATCACACATTTATATTTGAGGGATAGAGGATACGCTGCAAGCTGCTGCTATGGGCGAATCCAGGGGATTTGTAGCTGTTATGTGATGAGATTTTTTCTTCTTCTTGTGCAAGACGCCATTGGGTGTGTGGGGCCATCTCGAGTTCCTCTCGAATGTGTTGATTCGTTCATAGTGGGGGCTGCCTTCTGGGTCATCTTTAGGTATGTGCGGTCGCACCTATGAGGGGCTCTCCTTTGCATCGTCTCGATGAGTGTGTGGGCCTGAGGTGACAGGCTTTCCCTTTTCAGCATTTCGATGAGAGTATGGTCGTACCTATGATGGGCTCTCCTTTACATCGTTTTGATGAGAGTATGGTCGCACCTGGGGTGACAGGCTGCCTACGTATCCCTTTTGGGAATCAGACCTCCATAGTTCGAGTTTTTGTGAAAAACTCAAAAAAACTCAGTCTGATTCGAGAAAGTGCTTGTTGGAGAGGATCTGATTTGATTGTAGCACGACTTCGCATTTGGGTACCTGCATAAGACTTTCATAAGCATACAGATATATCGTGACATTCATGTGCTTGAAAGTGTCATACACGTGCAACAAGAGAATTCAAGATTTGAAGATATGAAAGATGAAGAACGCATTCTTTTTTTTTTTTTTGGATAGCTTTGATTTTGATGATCTCTTAAATGATGATTATTTCTTTTTTTTTTTTTAGACACGATGTGCAATGCTCGCGTTTCAATCTTACTTTGAAAAAAGATGAGAAAAAGTACGTATGTGCAAAGAGGGAGAATTAGGAAAGAGAGGAAATCATGTATATTTTTCTTTTGAGAGTTTGTACAAGAAATGAGAGTCGAGGTAAGTGTATGGTGAAGAAAGGGTAGAGGCTTAGCGCGAGTACTCGAAAGGTCAATTCTCGACACCATTTTGGTCAAGTATACTCAATGAGGTCTCTCGGGATATAGCGTTTAGATCAGCCCAGTTTTTGATCGCGAAAGCCCCAATATGTTTTCGTGACAAGGATTCAGATGTCAACAGCGGAAGCCCCAGTTTTTTACCGCGGAAGCCCCAGTGTGTCTTAATGGCAGATCTTTAGACGTCGGCCGTCGAAGCCCCAGTATTTCAATACGTTGCTTCCAAGGACTCAACTGTTTAGAAGAGCGGTCCTATTCATTCAAGAATCATTTATGTGACTCAGGAACGGGAACCTTTGACATCGCTCGCGGTTGTTTAGCTTGAAATTTCTCGCTTGCGAGGGACATAACTTCTTTGAGGAGTTGTCCATGTCACTTGATGCATATCCATGTGATCAGAAGTAGGACCCTTGATGTGACCTCGGAGTGGATCTCGAGTTTTTGACTGGTAAATTGTTCCGACGTCCTACTTGTGGAGGACTTGACTATTCTCGAGAATCTTCACAGGGTTTGATATTTCACTGCAGGGATTCAAAGAAGCCCCAGTGTTACCCAAAAGTAAGCTTCACAATCAATGTTCTTTTGATGGGGACCGAACTGCTTTGAGGAGTTGTCCCAAACCTGGCATTCTTTTGGATGGACACATATGCTAACCCGAATAAGCCATGCTTGACCGTTATGAGTTCGACCCTTTCCTTCGAATTAAAGCCCCAGACTGATGGTATGCAGCCCCAGATTAATTCTTTTCATTTGAGAGTAACCGCTTATTCGAGGTTGTGCACTTTAGAGACTTTCATTCGCTTGTCTCTCTCTTGCTGTGACAGATTTCAGCAATTGGCAGGGGAAGGCACGAGGCCAGTATTTTGGGAAGGCAAAAGAAAATCTTGTAAGATCTTCGACGTTGTGTTTGCGCAGAATGATAGACGGAAGGACGAGGGTAGGGGAAGCCCCTAGACTCGGGGAATTTGCTCACATTAGAAATCAATGACTCAAGACTAGAATTCGCGTTAATGGTCAAGTACTTCGAAATCAGATGGATTTTAGCAATCAAATTAATTTTAACATTAGAAAAGCAGATAGTTCATTTGGACCCAAATTAGACCGCGACAGCTCGAGGTGAGAACACCATTGAACAATTATGATTAGCGTTGTTTGTTGACCTCGTGAGGGGGGGTCCTCGATCCATCTATGCAAGTATTAATTTGTGTTGACGTTAATTTCGTTAATTTGCATACGCATCATGATTAAGTGGTGAATCTCAGTGTGTGTGTGAATACCGACTCTCCATTTGTTTTCAAACTTGGCTTAGTTTACAAAGTCGAGTACACCGTCATCCCTTACTTTATTGATTTTGTCCATCAAATAAGGCATTCCTAGAAAGCAAATATGAGTACCATTTAGAAATTGATTGTTAACGCAAAAGGGGTACCTCTAAATTTTTTGTCATTTGAAATTCTTTTTTATGCATAACATTGGGAATAAATTAAAAGGGGTGAGGAAGCCCTTTGCTTCGGATTCGAGCTTGGAACGGACCATCACGATGGGAAAGCTCTTCCTCCATAATGCTGCTGCATACCCAGAAATCTGGTTAAGCTAGGATAACCCCTACCTGGCTAACCTACACGTCTAGAGGTGACACCAAAGCACGATGAACATAAGGGGGGGGAGATAGCCTTCACTTCGGTTTTCGAGCTTGGAAAGGACCATCGTAGCGGGAAAGCTCTTCCTTCATAACGCTGCTGCATACCCAGGAACCTGGTTAAGCTAAGATAGCCCCTACCCGGCTAACCTACAAGTCTGGAAGTGACCAAAGCAACAGTGCAAATTGCCATTGCTCCCACTTTTCCCTTAAGTCATCAATTTGATTTTTTTTTTTAAATGACTAGGGGTGCCAAGATATAAATTTCTGGTATCTAAAGGGTACCCATATTTTTATTTTGAAATGTTTTAATTGTAGACAAATTCGATAACTCAAAGGATGACAGCGTACTATGGACTCGATAAAGTATATTAAAAATTATCGACTCGAGGATTTTCAATAAGTGCATTTTTTTTTTTTAGAGATTCACGATTCGATCACGATACTTAGACAAATTACCAAGATTAACCTAACACGTATTAAGACCGAGCTAGATAAATCAAGGCACATTATTTTCTTCATCGGCGATCTTCGGTTGCGGATTTAGTTCTCAACTCGATTAGTCGCAGCCTAAGATTAGTCCGTTTTCATATTTAGCTATTAATAGAGTGATTTTAAAGAGATGCGCGATTAAGAAGCACTTGATTATAAGGCGAATTCATTGACTGAAAACTTTTATTTATAAGACAAACAAGAAATTAAAAGGTAGTACAAAAGGATTGACACGCAAATTGGATTTGGAAGACAAAGAATTGTGAGCACATTTTTTAGAACGGGCCCGAAAGAGAAAGGGAATGGAGTTGGGCGGTGTGCCCTATTCAAAGCAAAAGAAAACTATTCCATCAGGTCGCTGAATTTCTATTAGCACAAAGCGTCACAAATCCTCCATGTCGGCAGGCTGCGGTCATCGTAGCAAAAAGGGGAACATTTTCCTCGGGGGTCGAGGAGCCCCTAGGATACCATCTTTGGATTTCAAACATTGCACATCCCGGCTCAAAGTTGGGCGAGCGTCTAGTCACATTTTCTGATGTCTGTCCTTTGTTTGTCATCGCTGATTGAGAGATTCGGAGTAGACCTTGATCAAAAAGATGCCCGGAACGGACCTTGAGTACTACGCTAGAGAACAAATGAGATTCTCCCTCTACGAAATTGGTTAAAGGAAAGAATTCTTTAGTTTTTATGGGGACGGAATTTTTTATGTACGAAAGAATGATTATTTGAAGAATGAAAAAATGATTTTATTTGAAAGATTGAAAAGCAAGCAAAGCACGAAACCCTATAAAGCCGGACAAGCACAACACTTAGTTTTGACACCTTGTCTTGATTTAATTCCTGGAATAGTGGATTCCTTCTCGCGAGTATAGGACCAATGTTTTGCACCTGTACCTATGGCCGTCATAAGCCTCTAGCAAAGGGCCTATACCCTTTCGGGGATCCACCATTCTCGTTACGGTCTATGTGTAAGTCTTTGACAATTTTGAGTCAATCCTAAACATCCCATTTGAAAATCGAAATTTTGAAATTGCTTTGTATATATTTTTTTTGTTTGGGAGTGAAATAGGATTGACTGGAAATTGACTCGGACAAGAACCGGCTAAAAGTCAAGGACATATATTTTTTTCGAAAACAGTCTCAGACGCGGCTTTTGATACGGCTAGTTGGATGGGGGCCTAACCTCTCAACCACGGCAGTAAGACGCGGCATCGAGTCGGGAAAGGCAACCGTGGATATCAATTCAGGGGAACAAGAGGTCCCCATCATCCTCGGGCTCCGTCCCCAAGGGTTTGTACGGTAACAGGAGACGGTATAAGTTCACAAATGTGATTGTGTGTGAGGTATCTATTTTTTGAGGAAAAAAGAGATTTTTGAAGAAAAAGGAAAAGCACATTTTTTATGTTTTATTTATTTTGATTTTATTCACACAAAGAATAAAGGGAAAGAGAATGTACCTACAAAATGAGCAAACGTTAAGGAATATATAAAGGCAAAAAGGCAAATAATGGCGGAAGCATGCAAATTGAGTTAAGCCCACTTTTGAAAATTCCCCAGCGGAGTCGCCACTGTGAGAGCCCGCGCACGAACCTTTCGATTAGATCCGTGCGAAACGCGGTTTGAATCCGCTCGGTTTCTCATAGCGGTTTCTCTACCTTTGTTTTTTGAAAAGCAGAGAGTCGCCACCTCATTTTATTAAACGAAAATAGAGATAAAACCTTTTTGTTTAGAGAAGTGGGTTCGGGGGCTTAGTTACGAGTAGAGAAGGTGATAAGCAGCACTCCACTCGCCCTTTCGGTCTCTAGCATGCTTCCGCCTACGGTTGATTTTAATGCCTTATTTGAAAGATAGATTTTATGCCTTAACTTGAAAGAATTTGTGTATTTATGTATAAGGAGTCTCCTAATCTAGGTCGATTCATTTTGATCGCAACTGGGAACCGGTTTGGGTCGATCCCCGATTGGTTTTGAAAATGGTTTGAATCATTTAAGACAAGTAAGACAATTAAGGGGGAAGGGGGAATATCGTACAAACAATACATATATGCAAAATATGGGGTAAATCCCATGAAAGAATGTCCGGGTGCAAAATTGGTCTCCAAGTTCATGGTTGCTGTGAATCGCCGTGGATTGTACCTGTGAAATACCTATCCAAAACAATATCTAAAACTTGGGATTAACTCCCAATATGTTAGAGAACATGTATGAATTTTCATTGGATTTATGGATGGATATTTCATGCTCAAATCATATTAAGAACATTAATGTGAAATCAGCCCAGCACAGGAAAGGATAGCATATCAGATTTTGATGGACAATTTACACTATCATAGCTTAAGAATCTGGAAAAGAATAAAACACAAAAGTTGAGATCACTTATCAAACACGATGCATGCCAAGTTTCAAAGTCATAAAGCAAGTTTGGCGCTTCAAAAGTGTTCTGACATTTATATGTCAGAATCTGGGAATATCATTTCTGGGAACAAACACTTGATTTGGAAAATGGAAAGAAGTCTTTCCTTTGGTCATAAAATTATTTCAAAGACATTAAAACCTTTATTGGTCAGTTAAGAACAACTTTCATATTTTGACTTAGACTTGAAAATCGAGTTTTGGTAGGTTTTTAGACTTGAAAACCCAGGTTAGTCAAAAGTGCAGCAAGCAAGGCAGCAGATTTGAGCTACGAAAATTCCTACCAAAACATGACCTAGACATGGATTTAGACCATGAAACTTGGCAAGAATCATATTAGATATATAAGGAGAAACTTTTATGTTTTAAGCTAGATCTAGAAACGAAGTTATGATTGACTAAAAAGCTCATCAAAAAGCTTGGTTGAAACAGAACATGATGAACAGATTATACGTGGCATGAAGATAGGCATCAAAACATGGCATGAACTCAGAGAAAACCCGTGAAACTTGGGGAACTTGTTTATTAATATTCTATTAACATTATCATGTGTCTATTTATGAACAAACATAGACAAAAATTAAGATAAACAAGAAAGAAGAAGGAGAGGACAGATTATGAGCATGCTTAGCAAAGGAATCATATCTTGCTGGGATTTATGATTATAAGGAGAAACTTTTTTTTGTTGTTTGATGTTTGTTTGAGAGTTGGAAGACTTGAATTGCTTGAGTTGAGTTGTTTTTTGTGGTGTTTTGTGGTGGTTGTATGGCGGGGTTGTGGTGGTTTATTGGTGGTTTAGTGGTGGCCACTTGGTGGGGCTATGAAGGTGAGAAGAGAGGGAGTTTGGGACTGAGAGAATAGAGAGAGGGCTGGTTGTAGAGAGAAGTGAGGAATTATGGAGAGTGTTGGAAATGGTAAGAATGAGGGAGTTTTGGGTAGTCATTTAGGAGGAGGGGGGAGAGAATTGGGGAGCAAGACATAGGGTAGTAGGGGCTGGTTTAGGGTTCAAAAAGGAGTGATGGAGGTAGGATGAGTGAAGAGGAAGAGGAAGAAAAAATGGCAAGAAATGATGGCCATTGTTGAAAATCGAAAAAAGCTAGAAATGGGGTTGCACGGCCGCGCAGTTTAAAGCGCTCTGCCGTGCACCCCAAGCTTGGTGCCCAACTTTGAATTTTTAAATATTTTCTCTTGGCCAATCACGCGACACCATGTGGAATCTTGGGGATGGTCCAAGCGTCCTTGTGCACGTTTGCTCTAGCTCCGGCTTTCCGCTCCGCAACTGCTCCGTTGTTCGCGCTCCGATGTCCCGGTTACCCGCGGGCCCAACAGGAAAGTTGCTCGGTTGATTTTTCTGATCGATCCGGTGTACCTACAAAAAGGTTAGAAAGCAAGGAAAACATAGATAATATTTTTAAATGCATAAGATGATGAGTAAAATGCATTTAAGGCAGTCCCGCCACGCGAAATTTCGAGGATAGACCTTTTTACCCGGTTTTGAGCCCTGATCACGAATCCGGACTCGGTTTTTGCATCCGATGGACCGATAAGGTGTACGGTAGTCCGTACGGCCAAATCTGGGGGTTTAGGTCGATTATAGCGCTTTAGACCGATTAAGGGGAGGTTTTAGGGGTGCGAGATCGGGGTGTCTACACCAAGTATAGGTTTCAACATGAGCTCTGGGACAAGTGGTGCCATTGAACTTTGCCATATCGGGAGTCTTATACTTGCGTGGAAGCTTGGTGATGGATTGTCGAAGAGAATCCGGATCAAAAGGAGTGAACGATCCCTTTGGAGTGTCAAGTGAGGCAAGCTTCTTTTCAAGGTAATTCATGGTCACAGGAGCATGAACCTTTTTGTTGTCACCGCTACCTTCTTTCTTTGACTTGGTAGTCTTAGAAACATGTTCCTCGTCATCGAAGGAGGAAGAGGAGGAAGAAGAGTCGGACTTATAGTGCTTCTTCTTAGACTTCTTGTCTTTCTTTCCAGAGGATGCCTCGTCTTTGGAGGAGGCAGGGGATTCATAATCCATCTTCTTTTGTTTCTTAGCTTTCTTGACTCTCAATGCATGGAGCTCGGAAACTAAGGCATCTATGCGAGCTTGCTTCTCATCCAGTTGCTTGGCGGCTTTCAAGATTTCAGCTTTGGCCTCATTGAGATTATCAGTATTGGTGTCGTTGCTTCCAGTCATGGTGTCGGGTGAGTTTGGAACGATCTAGTTGCGATTCGGACGGACCTAATGGTATAGAGATTACGTTAAACCCAGATTAAGGTCCCAACAAGTCGGCTTTATGAGGTGTATAGGCTTAGGAGTGAGTGTAAGTTGACCAAACAAGCACGGCACAGAAACTGACACGGACAGAAGAAGATGTCTCGTACGAGACAAGGATGTCTCGTACGAGACATCCAGCACAGATCACAGAATTACAGTTTTTAAATCCTAATTTTGGTTGGACGGAACTTAATCCGTCTTGGGGGGTTTCTATCTAATATCCTGGAATAGTGGATTCTATCACCCTAGAATATGAGCCCCTTGTTTTTCACCTGAATTGCACTCTCCCAAACGGACAATTTGGGCAAAGGTCTCATATTCTTATCGGAATCCACCATTTAATTTAGTCAAACCTAAGTGATTCTGTAATTGTTTTGCACTTTGTTAAACAACGCCATTTATGCAATCAAACCTTATGAATTCTTGTAAGAGGCAACCGAAAGGGACTTTGTCAAACGTAGGATTTTGACGGTGAAAGAGACTAGACTCGAATCCTCGTAGAAAAAATCTCATTTCACCATCACAATCCTTTGTTCAACAATTTTATTACCGAAGGGACAACCGTCAAGAATTCATGAAGGGAGGATTATAGATTGTATGAATAGCATTATCTTGGGGAAAGATTAAAACAACCCTAAGAATCAAACCGACCGGTCACAAGGAGTGTCCTATTGACTAGTATGTATGCATGAGGTTGATGCAGGGCTTACGGCTAAGGCTCCCCATGAACACAGTCTAGGAGCATGTCACAGAGTGGGTACACCATCTTTGGAGAGACCGGCAAGGAAATGCTGACCGACATCCGTCCTCCGATTGGGACCCAGGTTTATAGGGTATGTAGTGCAATTAATCTACATGCGTGCACGTGTGTGAGAGTCAAGTTCTATATGTCAAGGGAAAAATAGAGATTTTTTTTTAAAGCAAGTAAAAGATTGACCGGACCAAAGTGGTTACCTACGTTTCTCTCAATCTTCAGAAAAAGAAAGAGAGACTCAGGTCAACGTAGTTCGAGTTTGCAAATATTTTTGAGAAGAGAAGGAGCACACAAGCACGTAGGAGCACATAGAAGAGAGTGATAGAAGTACTCACAGTGCTTGCATTATTACCCATTAATGGGTGCAAAATAAACTAGGGAATGAGTATAGTAGTCATCCCTAATTTATTCATTTTTTTATACTCCGCTGCAAAGATGTTAGCGCAAAAACAATACATGTATATGTCATAAATTATTTTTTTCACATATAGGGACGGAGTAAAACAAGTAAAAGAAAGAGTACTTTTTTTTTTTATAAACAGCCGCCAGATTTATTTTTTTAAAAAAAAAAAAGAATTCGGTCAACTCCACCAAAAAAAGTCAAAACCTAAATGCCTTCTTACAGCCGCCGCCAAACCAAGAAGAGAAAGAAAGTTTTTTTTTCATGTGACAATGATTGGACAATGATGGGGCAATGATTGCCTGAGAGAACCTTAAAATCCACAAATTTGCAAAGCTTGTTTGGCGGCTAAAAATAGGATGTCTCGTACGGGATTTCGCCTTTTACAACCCAGATTTGATTCAGAACAGGTACAGAACAGCTCCGAAAATTCATTGAAAAATTCAGAAAAATCCAATTTTTTGCAGAAAATTAAAACGATTAAAAACACATAATTTGCACGCAAGTCTAACCCACTTAATTTAATCCCAAGCAGAGTCGCCACTGTTTGCACCCGAGAAGGAAGATGTATCCTCGCTTTACCTTTTTTTGATTTGAGAGTCGCCACCATGTTGTTGAACGGAACACGGACCGTTGAGATTCTTGAGTTCGGGGGTTAAGTTATGGATTGGGAAGGTCAAGGAGCACCCAATCCACCCGATCTAGGATCGGTCTTGCTTAGGTGTTTTTAATCAAATAAAGAATAAACAATTAAAACAAGTAAAGCCAATAATTAATTTCTTAATTATTGGAATGTCGGATCATGTGCTTCGAGACCATCTCCATGGATGGTAGAGGCTCTAGGCTGATCCTTTTGATGAGATTACACTACTCTAAAATAAAGAATGAGATGAGAAGTAGAGATTAAAAGCGTAGGAGTTTACCTAAAGCGTTCTTGAGATTCCAATTGATGGCCTTGACTAAGGCCTTGATGATCCAAGAGTTTTGTGATGAACTTGGCTTGAAAAGATGACTTTTTGATGGTGTTTTTGTATGAGGGGAGAAGAAAAATGAGATTCTTGAGAGAGAGACTGACTAGAGAGCTGTTAACCTCTTTTTGTGGTGAAATACTCTATTTTTATAGATATTGGATTACTTAGGGACCAAGTCTAGGAGTCCTAAGTTTGGTAGGAAATAGAGTCTTTATTTGGAGAGGTTAAAGGAGGTAGGAAATAGCCTAGGAAGCTTCCTATTAGATATTCCCCGGATTAGGAGAGTGTTGGCCAAGAAAGAGATCGGAACGGAGAAGGAAAGTGGATTAAACCCGAAACAGCGGGAGATGCCTCGTAGGAGACATCAATGTCTCGTACGAGACATCCAGTACAAAAGTACTATTTTGCCCTTCAGTCAGTTTCATTTGTTAATTTTAGCCCCTGACTAACGGAGTCAGTTAGAAACTTAAGAGTTTTCATCCAAACACAAAGGCGAGACACAAGAGTAGTGTAATCATAAATTTGAGTTCAAAATGGGGTGTCTACAGAGGGGCAATCCCACACTCTTCAAGAAAGCGAGCAAAAAGGACCCGGACGTTGTTCCCAAAAACCGTTATTCCGATCATAGTATTCACTACCACGATCGGACCTAACGTTCTTAATAGTCTTCCTAAGTTGACTTTCAACTTCGCCCTTATAAGACTTGAAAAAGGTCCAAAATTGAGACTTTTCATGAAGTAAATATACCCATAATGAGAGTAGTCGTCTATGAACGTAATAAAATATTGTTGAACATTCCATGAAGGGTTAGTGAATGCCCCACAAATATCCTTAACTATTAGTTCTAAGACACTTGATGCTCTCGAGGATATTTTTCTTTTAATGTTTGTAAATTTTCCTTTTAAGGCATTTAATGCAAAAGTCTTTTCTGGGAATATCAAGTTTGTTTAAAAGATTCCTTTTGACATAAGCTTGTAAATTCTCCTCTTGGAGATATGACCTAAATGTTTATGCCATAAGGTATAAGAATTTTCACTTGATGACTTTTGATTTCTATTTTGGTTTCATTACTATGAGACTCATTTATTGTTTGAATATTGTCAAGTAATTAAAGATTACTTGACGAAGTACTTAGTACCAACAACCTTGGAATAAAAATAAAGATCACAACTATTATTACCAAATGAACAAGAGTAACTTTCCTTGTCTAATATTGTGATAGATATCAAATTCCATCTAAAATGATGGTACATTAAATGTATTATTTAATACAAAACAATACTTAGTACTTAACAATAACCGAAAAGTCTTTATGCCTATAACTTCAACCGGATTCCCAGCTTTCATATAGATGAATCTCTCATCTTCATTGAGTCTTCGGTAATTCAGGCAACCCTACATAGATACACTTATGTGAATTGTTGCACCAAAATCCAACCACAATGTATATGTAGGAATTGAAACCAATTTAGCCTCAATACAAACAAGACCAAATGGCATACCTTTCTTAGCACTCCAAGCGTGATACTTAGGGCAGTCGTACTTCATGTGAGTGAGGTCCTTGCAAAAGAAGTATTTCTTTTCCTTATGACCATTAGATGATCCCTTAGGCTTCTTATTATTTGCAACCGCAATTTCCTTCTCTTTTCTCTTAGTCCCATGAGAAGAGGTGGATGTCAAATGTTCCTCAAGAATATCAAGGAATGTTTTAGCATCAACATCCTTGGAGACACTGTTCAAAATGGTCTCCGGGACAACAATATTCATGATCATTAGGCTCACGCGGTTGGAGCGTTTCCACTTCTCAATATTTAAGCAATATTCTTGAGTGCTTTCATCAGAGAGAGGAAGAGGAAACGGTTCCCTTAATGCGTGATCTATGTCCATATAGCCTAAGATCATTATCAATTTATTTTTCCAAGTTTTAAAATTGGTCCCATTTAACATCGGTACGGTACTCATAGCAGTGATTATGGATGAAGCAATAAGCAAATCTGTTGAGAATCGAGAACAAGAATGAATACAAAAACATTATAAGAAACTACCCAATGAATAAATGATTAATTATATCAAATGAAATCCATCAATAAGACAATCAACATGACATCAAAACTAATCTTTGTATTGCGAGTTGACTCATAAATGATTGCCTTAGGTAACAAGTAATTTGAACAATGTTTTAATCAAATGCTTAATCTTCCTTTGGGCCGACATAAGCATCTAATAAAACAACTTAATTTTCATTTTATTTGTTACCACACGAATGCTCAAGTTTTTAGTCAAATGTCAAGATCTTCTTTGGAAAATTCAAGTCATTCACATATTAACTCAAACATTCAACACTTTAACAATTTTGGATTTAAATAACGTTAATCACTTGGCGATAATATTATTTAAAAAATGAATAAAATTGTTTAAGCATATAATTAATCAATACTTTAAGGTTTGAAAAAATGTATGTTTTGTTCAAAAGGAAAACAAAATAGTGCAGAAACTTGAAAAATTCCAAAACCTGTGAACAGTGATTGCTCGGCCGAGCATAGAGGAGTGCACGGCCGAGCACTACCAACAGAATGATTTTTCTTTTTCGACATGTTGTGCACGACCGTACTAAACAAAATGCACGACCGTGCCAAAACTGTCTGCTCGGCCGAGCGACCAAAAGGACACTGCCGAGCACCATCAACAGAACCATTTGGATTTTCGACGTGTTATGCACGGCCGCGCAAAACCAAAGACTCGACCGTGCAGTCCAATAGGTCCGACCGGACTATACAACACACCCACCCGGACCATCACACCGGTTCAAGTGCTCGGCCGAGCAGATCATAAGACTCGGCCGAGCAGAGTAATTTCTGCACTTTTCCTTAATTTTGTAAAAAACTTTCCCATGACATAAACAACAAGTAGATCCTGTTGGGAGTGGAGTCTTAAAACCAAAAGGGGACAAGGAGGAAAAGGAGTGCAAACCAAATGGGGATTGGGGGAGATCAAAACGGAGAGAAAAATCTACACAGGAGGGCGAGCGGGCGCCTAGTCTACACCAGGCGGACGCCCGGTGTTGATCAGAAGAACTGGTCCTGGCGATGGAGGTGGGCGGGCGCCTGGTGCCGCATCAGAAATTCAGGAAAGTGCTGATTTTTCTAGGTTTTCCATATGTACTTGGTTTAGGTCTCTCTTGTTAGCCTATATAAACATAGTTCTGACCTAGAACACATTGTAGCAAATTATTAAAGAGAGTTTAATAATATATTGGCTTGGCGATTGCCCTCGGACGTAGTTCATGTGTTGAACGAACCGGGTAAACAATTCTTGTGTTCTTGTGTGTGTGATTCTCTCATATTTGTGCTTGTGGGTTTTGTGTTCTTGATCTAGATTGCAACGAGGTACCACTAAATTCCCAACAACTGGTATCAAGAGATTTGGTTAGGAGGATTCAAAGTTTCATTCGTTGATTATTTTGAATCACGTTCTTAGGGACTTTGTGAAGCAATCGTGATGAAGAACTCAATCGAGAAATTCAACGGTGTGAATTTCACATTTTGGAGGACAATGGTTGAAGATTACCTTTATTGTAAGGATCTTCATAAAACCTTAGGTGATAAACCCGAAGACATGTCATAAGGGGATTGGGAGAGATTGGATCGTAAGGCATTGGGAGCGGTAAGAAGTGCTCTAACCGATGATGTTGCACGGAACGCGATGGAGGCCAAGACAACGGTGGTGTTGCTACAGATGCTGTCAGACATGTATGAGAAGCCGTCTAATATCAATAAGATACATTTGATAAAGAGGTTTGTGAAAGCGAAGATGTCGGAGGGGCAGACAGCAGTAAGTCATATCGGCAGTTTCAAAGGTATGGTGGACCAATTGAAAAGTGTTGATATTACTTTCTCTGATGAAGTGTTAGCCTGTTTTCTACTTAAATCGTTGCCCGACAGCTGGAAGGTAACTGTCACAACGATTAGTACGTCGAAAACACCATTGGTGTATACAGAAGTTAGAGAATCTCATCCTTCAAGAGGAGTTGAGAAGGAAAGAGAAAAGGGGAGAATCTTCCGCAGATGGGGCTGCACTTAGGGTGGAGAGAACTAGGGGAAGGGGAGGACCGAAAAAGGGGAAAAACAAATCGGTCAAGTGCTACAATTGTGGCGCGCTAGGTCATATTAGTTATGACTGTCCGGATAAGGATGGTGATGCACACATGGTGGATGATGCGGATGTATTAATCCTAGGAGAGGATCAGTCAGGCGAAGATTGGGTGTTGGATTATGGAGCTTCTTGTCATGCTAGTGGGGATGCAGAATCAATGAAGCGATATACACCGGGAGATTTTGGGGTTTTTTATCTTGGTGATGATCAACCATTGAAGATCAAAGGTAAGGGGGATGTGATGATGAAGACACCTAATGGGGCTGTTTTACAATTGCACGATGTGATGAATGTTCCGGATTTAAGAAGGAGGGTGATTTTTGTTGGACAACTTGATGATGAAGGGTATGGTGTAACCTTCATTGGTGGGTCTTGGGAAGTCACAAAAGAAGCTAAGGTGATAGCTCATGGGGTTAAGGAGAAGATGTTATACTCTACCTATAATGTCGATGTTCGCTCGGGTGGGAGCAAGAGGCAAAAGAACCGGCCTATTGGTGTAGAAAGGAGAGACACCAAGAAACGGTGTGTTAGGGGGGAGAGGGACACAAAGTTTATCAATGCGGTGTGGAAGTCCGAGTGCCCTAACAGAGAGCGTATTCAGACCAAGAGAAGACGATGCAAGAAACAAGGTATGTCCAAGTTTCAAGGGGAAGCATTACGAGGAAGGTGGGTCTGGAGGGAGAAGGCGAAGTTAGACTTGCGGGGAGAAATCAAGGTAGAAGATGATTTGGGAAGGCAAGAATTATCTAACACGGAGGGGTTGAAACGTCGCTTGGTTTCAACTCGCCTTAGTACTTAAGCGAGGAGGCAAGGCAATGTCAAGTCAATATGGGAGTAAAATGTGTTCAAAGGAGGTTCATTTCGTGGTGGGAGTGATGATCGGTCTATGCTTATGGTTTTAGTCTCCAGGTGGGAGATTGTTGGGAGTGGAGTCCTAAAACCAAAAGGGGACTGTGAGAGCCCGCGCTCGAAATCGCCGAAATGATCGCTTGTGAAAGCGATTCGGGTCCGTTTCGTGCTGATGCGCTTTTGGAAATGCGTTCGGTTCTCACACAATGGTTTCCTCTCGATGGAATCAAAACAGTCAAGAGTCGCCACCTCATTTTATTTTAGGAAAAACGAAGATAAAACCTTTTTTTAAGAGAAAGTGGGTTCGGGGGCTAAGTTGCGAGAAGAGAAGGGATTAAGCACTCTCCTCGCCCGTGATGGTCTCTAGTATGCATGCCACTTAGATTCATTTTATGCCTTTTCTGACTTGTTTTTATGCCCTAACAAAAATGGTGATTTATATACATGGGAGTCTTCTTATTCTAGGAAGGTTTGTTTTAATTCACAAATGAGAGTCAGTTTGGGTGGACTCACACTTGGTTTTGAAAATGGTTTTAACATTTATATATAGCAAATCAAACACATAAAGGGGTGGGGGATTAATATTTACATTGGTGTACAAAAGGGAAACAAATCCCATCAAATAACTTGTCCAAAAGTCCATCCCCAAATGATTTAGGGACTGCTGTCATTTTTCTTTCTTGTAGCTGCTTGTGTACTCACTAAATCTGTAAAGTAAAGGTTATGAAAACTTCCTAACACATCAATAATCTACCATGAATTTTCCCTTGATTTTAGGAGAATGTTATGGTGTCCAAATAAGGCATGCAAGATAATGCTTTCCACAGCCCAGTCTGACAGATTTTCATACATCCATAAAATATCTACTTTTTGCATCATTAAAATGGGGAAATAATGGAAAACACTTAACATTAAAGTTGTTCCTAACATATCAAAGTTTATATATGGAGAGTTTCAAGGACATCCAACAAGTTTAAGTCATGAAAAACACCTATGACTTTTTCATGTCAGAGATAAACAAACACAAATATGCAGATCAAGAGCTTAAACAATAAATGGAAAGAACAGCTTCTACTCATGGGAAAAATATGATTTTAGCATGCTCGTATTCCTATGTTTGTCCAGAACAAAATCTATTTTGTGGTCTAAGTCTAAATCCCAAGTTTGCTATGCTTAAACAGAGAAACAAGACACAAAGGTACAACATGGACAGACTATTGGGAATCCACACATGACATGAAAACACCCATGAAAACTCACTCAAATGAAAAGGTATGAACATGAAACTTTGGGTGAACATACATATGCATGTTATCTACATGAAACAACAACTGAAAGACATAAAACGACTTGGTTAAATGGGACCCATAAACTCTGGGCTCACATAACATAAGGCCCATCCAAAGAGGCCCACAATCTTATATGCCGACATACATTAGGCCGAACAGGCAGCCCTTGCCTAGGACGAGGTCCAATAAACCTAATCCATAGCCAACCTCTTTGAAGAGGCCGAGATAGATGACGGGCCGACTTACCACTCAAAACCTCCCATTATCGCAGGGAGTCCACTTACAGAGTTTGATTACAACTCTAACAGTGGAGATCCTTATCTGAACAAGGATATCTCGTCTACAAGACAACTGGGATACCAATCATCCTTCTCCGGAGTCTATCTCCAAGGAATATGAGTCCCACAGTAATACGGACTCCCTAGCTTCTCTAACAAGTTAGGACTCATTCACCCGCGCCTATAAAAACAGGTCCTCACAACAGGAGACGGGTAATGAACTCTTTGGCTCAAAACTAGTCAATTGATTTCTCTATTCATTCACCCGTATTCTTACTCTCACGCCGGAGGGCCTTCGCCGGTGAAGCCCCGACGCAGTTTACGTTTGTTCATTGTGTGCAGATCCGAACGGGGAAGATCTCATTGCTGGATTTATCCAAACCGCTAGACGGAGGGCTGATTCGACACGTTTTTAGCAGCATCAGTTTGGTTCCATTGCCGGGAAGCATCGTCGGAGAATCTCTGTTCGGAAAACCACAAATTTCCCCATGTCTAGAACTCACGTCGACGGTCGGGAAGCTAGCGTTACACCAGACGCTAATCTCAATCCGCCACCTCCTAACGTGGCAAATGACAATGTTCTGAATCAAGGCCTCCCTCCTCCACCTCAGGGAGGCGGGATGCACACCCATTCTAGAGGGCCTGTGTCACGACCCGAAATCTAGGCTCTATTTTATTAGTAATTAAATGATTATTATTTAATTATTTGCTTATTTATTTATTTAAATTATTATTTATTTAAATAATTATGTGTGCAATTTATGTGTTATAATAATTATGCCTAGCATTTTATTCGAGTTAGTTGGGCTAGTGTAGAAGTGTTGAGTCTTAATTGTTAGTAGGGAGAGTAAGCATTTGCGTTAGTTGAAGGGGAGGGGCCTAGATGTAACTTTTTGAATAATTTCCCCCTACTTCCCTCACCTCCCTACTCTCCTCCCTCACTCATCTTCCTCCTCCCAGCAACTCCCTCTCTCTCTCCTCCCTTTTGGTAAGTTTCTCATTCTCTACCTTCTCTCTTCATTTCCATCATCTTCTTCTAGTTATTTCTCATTTCTTAAAACGTGAAATGTGTTTAGATCGTCGTTAGGATCGCGTAGAATAAAAAAGAATTGAATTCCGTCAACTTTGAGAAAATTCAAGTAAGTTACTTTTCCCCCATTTTGATGCTAAAATGTTCATATCATGTTTAGATAATGCTTGATGTGTTATATTTGAAGTTTGGTTGGGTTTTGAATTTGTTTGGAATTTATTTGAGTTTTTGGTTAAAAATGGTGAAATCTTGAATGTGGAATTTTGGTCATGATTTTGGTTGATAAAGGGTGTTGTTAAGGTCCCCTTTTTGGCTAAATGTTGTTTGGGTACCTTAGAAATCTTGTTGGGAGTGTTGATTTTGGGTGTTATGGATTTGGTATGAAAATGGTAAGGCAATTTGAAGAACCCAGCTCTGTTTTTCCTCCCAGCCCGCAGACCAGGCGCCCGCCCGCCTTGACCCGAGCGCCCGCCTGCACCCCCCTTTTCCAGCGACCCAAACCTTCTGGCCAAACAGGCGCCCGCCTGCCTATGCCCAGGCGCCCGCCCGCCCGCCTGTTGGGGATTTTGCCCTTTTTGCTTGGTTTAAGACTTAAGGCTTAACTAGTTGAGGTTTATTTCTTCTAATTAACTTAAAATAACACCGTGGAACACTTATTTAAGTGGAATTGATTCTTTTGTGAATAAATGTGTTATGAAATTTATTTAAGTACCGTTTTGAGAATGTTGGGCATCTTTGATGTGCTGTTTATACTGGTTTACCTTTGTGGTGATTTAATTGGATTGGTTCCCTACTTTGGAACCTTAAGTTGTTTATCCATGCTAAATTATTATTACTTAGCATTTATTTGGAAGCCCAGCTAGCATATTTGTTGCATCGGGCGATGGGAAAGATTATAATGGCAAAGCCAAGTCCATTATAATGTTGACCATTGTTTTGCCCCCTTCTTTACCCTTTTCCAGATTGGCCTTGGAAGAGATGAGTTAGCTTCCTTTGTGAATGTATCTAGCTACCGGGCATGACTTTGTGTCATGGTCCTTGTCCTTTGTGACACTTTTATGGTTATTGGTTTCGGTACCGGGGTTTTCTCTTCGGCTTTCATGCTATTATGGAGATGATGATTGTTGACTATTGAAGCTGCGCAGCGATCCTTTATTTGGATGTACCGGTTTGGAAAACCTTGGCTATATCCTTTGTTATGTGTTTATTTCCGCTGCTATCTGTTATGTGATAAATGCTATGTGTTACGTGATATTTATTATTGCTTATCGCTTCGTGCATCATAGCATGTCATGTAGTTGCATTAGTAACTTATTGAGATTTATCTCACCCCCTTTCTTTTTATCTTTGTTTTTCCTTAACCGCCCCCCCCAGGCGCTAAGGATTAGTCTCGCTGATCACGAGAAAGAGGACGTCGAGTGTGGATACATTTTTTTGGGGAAGGTTGTTATAGGTTGGTTTACATTATATCAATGTGTAACCTTTTGGGGATATTTGTACCAAACATTGACGTCATTAGGATTTGTGTATTTTGTAACTTTGGTGTATAAGCTTATGGAGTTTATACTAGTTTTACCTTGTTGTTCAAGTTGATTTTCAAAACCTTGTGTTATCACCTTTTGGTATCAAATGGAATTTTTATCTTCGGTATTTTACAGTTTTGGTTTTAGAGTCGACGTTCAGATCGCGGTCTCGGGCCCGCGGGGTCCGGGGTCGCGACAGTTGGTATCAGAGCCATGGCATTAGCTCTAAGTATAAGTCTAGGTGGATTAGTATGACCTAGGTGGGTAGTAGTGTGCGGAGTGATTAACGGTTGATGTTTTATGCAGGTACTTGTTTACGATGGTTCGTAGAAGGAGTGGTGAAGGTAGTACCGGTAATGCAAATCAGAATGATACAAGGGAAGAAGCACGTGCTATGTTTCAAGGCATGTTCGAGGCGGCCATGAAGGCCATACATGATCAAGGTCCGAGGGTAGAACCAGCACCACCCCGCTATGGATTGGAGCAATTTCTGAAGTTGAAACCGGTTGAATTCAATGGGGAACCCGATGTAAGGAAAGCTGAGTTATGGATTGAGTCGATGGAGAAGATTTATGATGTATTTGGTTGCTCGGATGAGGACAAGGTCCGGTTCGCGGCTTATAAGCTTGTGGGAGCCGCCGAGCATTGGTGGAAGGGTGTTAAAGCTACTTGGGATGATACTCACACGGTGTATGCGTGGGAGTTGTTTGTGCACAAATTCAAGGAGCATTTCATTCCGGTTGTTGATCAAAACCGAAAGGAGATCGAGCTACTCAACCTGGAGCAAGGTGTGTTGTCTATAGCACAATACTCAGCTAAGTTCATAGAATTAGCCCGGTATTGCGACTATTTGGTGAGGACCGAGGAACAAAAGGCTATGAGATTCATTCGGGGATTGAAGACCTCCATCCGTACTTAACTTATTGCTCAACGGATTCTGACATTCCAAGATGCGGTGGACCGAGCCTATTTGATAGAGCAAGATATTGGGGAACATAAGAGGAAGCCCGAGGTGGCCAACCCGAGTAAGCAAGGAGCACAAAGCAAGCCACAACACCGTTCCGACAACCGAGGTAACCCGGGAGCATCATTTCAGTTTAAGGGGCAAACCTCACCGAGGAATCCGGGTACTACTCCGGGGATTCAGAATAGGAGACCTTGTACCTTTTGTCAGAGGGTAGGCCATACGGAGGATAAGTGTTGGAAAAAGCAAGGCAAGTGTACCAATTGTGGTGAAATGGGGCACTTTGCGAGAGAGTGCACGAGGTACCGAGGTCAAGCATCCGGGTCAGGAGTTGGTATTAATCAGGGTCAGAAAAGGGATGCCGCTGGGAAGCCCAAAGTTCAAGGAAGGTTTATGCCAAGAATCAACAACAAGCTACCGATGATCCATCCGTTATTGGAGGTATTGTTTCTGTGTCTAATGTGAGCGCACGAGCGTTAGTAGATCCAGGATCATCTCATTCATACATTTCTGTGCAATTTTCTTCCATGTTAAATGCTGCATTCGAGTCTTTACCGTACGTGCTAGAGGTGTCGACCCCTATAGGAGAATGCTTGATTTCTGATCGAGTCTTTCGTGCTTGTGACGTGATTATTTGTGGTCGAGTCCTTTGTGCGGATTTGGTAGTTCTTCCTATCCAAGACTTTGATGTCATTTTGGGTATGGATTGGTTGAGCAAGTTTCATGCTTCCGTTGATTGCCGTAAGCAAACTGTTACTTTTTCTATTCCCGATGTGCCTAAATTTGTGTTTGAGGCTAGTCCTCTGAGTAGAAAGGTTCGCTTAATTTCTTTTATGAAAGCGAGAAAATTATTGCATAGTGGTTGTGAGGGATATTTGGCTAGTGTTCTTGATACTAGGAAAGAATCCCCTAGTTTGGATAGTGTTCGGGTAGTTCGGGAATTTCCCGATGTTTTCTCTACCGAGTATGATATGCCGCCCGATCGTGAGATTGAGTTTTGTATAGATCTTTTGCCGGGTACGGCTCCGATTTCGAAAGCACCTTATAGGTTAGCTCCCGCAGAATTGAAGGAATTAAAGGTTCAATTGCAAGAGTTACTGGATCGAGGGTTTATCCGCCCTAGTGTTTCCCCATGGGGAGCACCGGTTTTGTTTGTGTGAAAGAAAGATGGTTCGTTGAGATTGTGTATAGATTACAGAAAGTTGAATCAGGTTACGGTGAAGAACAGGTATCCTCTACCTCATATTGACGATTTATTTGATCAGCTTCAAGGGTCCGTGGTTTTCTCTAAACTTGATTTGAGGAGTGGGTACCATCAGTTGAAGGTTCGATTGGAGGATATTCCGAAGACTGCCTTTCGCACTCGGTACGGTCATTATGAGTTCTTGGTTATGCCGTTTGGGTTGACTAACGCGCCGGCCGTGTTTATGGATTTGATGAACCGAGTTTTCCACCCCTATCCTGATTCGTTCGTGGTAGTCTTCATCGACGACATTCTTGTTTATTCAAAATCTCGAGAGGAGCATGATCAACACTTGAGGACAGTTTCATCCGTTCTTGCGAGGGAGAAATTATTTGCGAAGTTCAGTAAGTGCGAATTTTGGCTCGAGAAGGTGTCATTTCTGGGCCATATGATTTCTAAAGACGGGATTTCTATGGACCCGTCAAAGATTGAACCCATAGTGGATTGGAAGAGACCCGAATCAGTGACAGAGATTAGAAGCTTTCTGGGTTTAGCCGGTTATTACCGAAGATTTATTGAAGGGTTTTCGAGGATCGCTACTCCGATGACTCAGTTGACCCGGAAGAATGTTCCGTTTGTGTGGACCGAGAAATGTGACAAGAGTTTCGAGGAATTGAAGAAGAGGTTGACTACCGCACCGATCTTGACTTTGCCTAATGGGAGCGATGGCCTAGTGATTTACAGTGATGCTTCGAAAGAGGGTTTGGGTTGTGTGTTGATGCAGAATGGGAAAGTAATTGCGTATGCTTCGAGGAAGTTGACCCCTAGTGAGCAGAATTACCCCACTCATGATATGGAGTTGGCCGCGATAGTATTTGTGTTGCACAAGTGGAAGCACTACCTTTATGGAGCGAAGTTTGAGATTTTTACCGATCACAAGAGTTTGAAGTACCTATTCTCTCAGAAGGAATTGAACAACCGACAGCGCCGATGGATGGAATTGTTGAAGGATTATGATTGCACGATTTCTTATCATCCGGGGAAGGCGAATGTGGTAGCCGATGCGATTAGTAGAAAGTCTTATGTGGCTTCGATGATGGTTCGTGAATGGAAAATGCTTGAGGATGTTCGAGATTGATCTCCTCGTGAATCGAGACATGGGGCTATTTTTGCGAATATTAGGGTATCTCCGACCCTAATTCAGAGGATAAAGGAAGCTCAGAAAGAAGATCCCGAGTTGGTGAAGATAATGGGTAAACTGAAAGAGAAGAACTTTGAGGATTTTTCTATTAGGCCGGTGGGAGTGTTGACTTTCTGTGGAAGATTGTGTGTTCCGGATGTTGATGGAATTAAACAGAGAGTTCTTGATGAGGGTCACAAATCGAGGTATACTATTCATCCGGGTAGTACGAAGATGTATCAGGATTTGAAGCAACAATTTTGGTGGATTAAAATGAAGAGGGAAATAGCGGAGTATGTTTTAAGGTGTTTAACGTGTCAGCAGGTCAAAGCCGAGCATCAGAGACCCGCGGGACTACTTCAGCCGTTAGAGATTCCCGAGTGGAAATGGGAGCATGTAACTATGGATTTCGTTACGGGACTACCTCGTACCCATAGGAAGTATGACAGTGTTTGGGTAATAGTGGATAGATTGACCAAGAGTGCCCATTTCTTGCCCATTGACATCAGATATTCGATGGAGAAGCTTGCGACCCTTTACATTGATGAGATTGTTAGATTGCATGGGGTTCCGGTTAGCATTGTGTCAGATCGAGACCCGAGGTTTACTTCTAGATTCTGGAAGGCGTTTCAGGAAGGTTTGGGTACAGATTTGCGATTCAGTACAGCTTTTCATCCCCAGACCGATGGTCAATCTGAGAGGACTATTCAAATTTTGGAGGATATGTTGCGAGCTTGTTCGATAGACTTTTCCGATTCTTGGGATTCGCACCTACCGTTAGTGGAATTCTCTTACAACAACAGTTATCAGGCTAGTATCGAGATGGCACCGTTTGAGGCCTTGTATGGAAGAAAGTGTAGATCGCCTATTTGTTGGGATGAGGTTGGTGATGTTGGGTTTCCAAGTAACATGCGCAGCGGAATATAGCAATTAAATTTTTAAGAAACCCAAAGCCATGGATCCGTTCATATGATTAAATCAAATACAACAAGATGAATATAGGAATAACTAACCCTTGATGGCTATGAATTTTTTCTTGATCTTTGGTGGAGAAACCTTGAAGCTTTATCACGAACAAATCACGAACTTTGCAAGATGATAAAATTCACCCTCTAGCGGTATCCACACTTCGAACGAATATCAAAGGAGCTTCTTTGATCTTGGTTGCTAGACCAATATTATGAAACACGCTTTCACAATAAAGAACTAAATGGAATTTATTTGTGAATTATTTTGTTCCTCAATCAATGATATCTTAGAACAAAATAAAATCTCTCTCAAACTCTTTGAGACTCACAAAAGCACTTATCAATATGGTCTGGCCGAATTGGGGTTTTTATACACAATTAAGACCTATTCCAAATAGGAATCTTGTGCCAAAAACCTTCCTAAATCGAATTAGGAAATTCCCAATCGGGAGCACCAGGCGCCCGCCTGTTTGGGCAGAAGGTCAAGGCCAATTCCGGCTTGAACAGGCGCCCGCCTGGTTCAACCCAAGCGCCCGCTTGGTTGACCAGGAGGCCCAGGATATTTCCAGAAATTCCCTTGAAGTCCTTCGACCCTAAATTCCAATATAGTCCTCTTATTTAAGATTCGTTCTATTGTGTGTGACCCTCTAGGATTATACTAAGTTGGCAATGGGCTCAAACATGATCCCATAAGATATGATTAGGTTCTAGCAAACCGTACCTAAATAGTATAACTAGATACAAGTTCGCATTCCTTTAGAATATGTCATAATCCTTTTGTCCACGATGTCATTGAACACAAGTCATGGTCAAATAGTCAACTTGTTTTGTTCAATACTTTCTCGATTCCGAATATGTTGATAATCCAAATGACATTGATCCAATCAATTCATTTGAGTCCTGCCGAACATTTCATCAACATCATTCCTACGAGAGGCCCAAGCTTGACTTCTCTCCGAGGAGGGACAAATCCATTTAGCTTATTATTCTTCCCTACGTGAATCCGATTATGCCAATCATACCCTTTATAACTACCGTGTTAAGGTAGCGTTTGAATATGTCAAACACAATGTTCATCAAGTGGAAGACTATAATAACTTCATGTCTAAGGATTCAAATGACATAACTAATATGAGATATATGTATGACATAGACCATGACATAAACCTCATAGAGCGGGTCATGTCCAGTACCTTGTTCCAAACAAGTACCCATAAATCTAACATGATCATCCCATGATCATATAGCCTTCATACTAGTGCTTAACAAGTACTAGAGACGGAGATTATTATAAGTAAACATGAACATCAATAATAATCAAAACATCTCTTTATTGATATGAAATAAATGATAACAATTACAACGTTTATTAAACGTGCCTAGGGCACCACTACCAACAATCTCCCACTTGCCCTAGGCCCAATCTCCCATGTATCTAATACCCATGGACCTAACATGACCATCATGTTTAGCTTGTGGAAGTCCCTTTGTTAGCGGGTCCGCAACATTATCATCAGTAGGTACTCTGCATATATTTACGTCTCCCCTATCAACGATTTCTCGAATGATATGAAAACGCCTAAGTATGTGTTTGGATTTTTGATGTGCTCTTGGTTCCTTTGCTTGAGCAATAGCACCATTATTGTCGCAATAAAGGTCTATTGGATTAGCAATAGTAGGAACCACTTCAAGTTCAGTTATGAACTTCTTAATCCAAACAGCTTCCTTTGCAGCATCCGATGCAGCAATATACTCAGCTTCTGTTGTAGAATCAGCGGTTGTACTTTGCTTGGAACTCTTCCAGCTTACAGCTCCACCATTTAACATAAACACAAACCCCGATTGCGATCGGCTATCATCTTTGTCGGTTTGGAAGCTTGCATCCGTGTAAGCATTTACAACGAGATCATCTTCCATTCCTCCATAGATCAAAAACGAGTCTTTAGTTCTTCTCAAGTACTTAAGAATCGCTTTTACAGCTATCCAGTGATTTTCGCCAGGGTCGGATTGGTATCTACTTGTCATGCTCAAGGCATAAGATACATCCGGCCTAGTACAAATCATGGCATACATGATGGACCCAATTGCCGAAGCATATGGAACATCATTCATTTTCTCACGCTCATCTTTTGTCTTAGGACATTGAGTCTTGCTTAGAGAAACTCCATGTAACACGGGCAAGGTGCCTCTCTTAGAATTTTCCATACGGAATCTTCTAATGACCTTGTCAATGTATGTACTTTGGCTTAAACCAAGTAGCCTCCTTGATCTATCTCTATAGATCTTAATGCCAAGAATATATGCGGCTTCACCCATATCTTTCATTGCGAAGCACTTTCCTAACCAAGTCTTCACAGACTGAAGTGTAGGAATGTCGTTTCCAATGAGCAATATGTCATCCACGTATAAAATAAGGAATAGCACTATGCTCCCACTAATCTTCTTGTATACACAAGGCTCATCTTCGTTCTTGATGAAGCCAAACTCTTTGACCGATTCATCAAAACGGAGATTCCAACTCCTTGAAGCTTGCTTCAATCCATAGATGGATCTTTGCAATTTGCATACCTTAGAATCTTGTTCAAAACCTTCTGGTTGTGTCATATACACATCCTCTTGGAGTTTTCCATTCAGGAAAGCGGTTTTGACGTCCATCTGCCATATTTCATAGTCATGATATGCGGCAATGGCAAGCAAGATTCTTATAGACTTGATCATTGCTACGGGTGAAAAGGTCTCATCATAGTCAATACCATGAACTTGCCTATAACCCTTCGCTACAAGCCTAGCTTTGTAAGTATGCACCTTCCCATCCATGTCAGTCTTCTTCTTGAAGACCCATTTGCATCCTATGGTTTTTACACCTTCGGGTGCATCAATCAAATTCCAAACTTGATTGTCTTGCATGGATTGCAATTCGGATTCCATAGCTCCAAGCCACTTGTCCGAATCAGGAGAAGACATCGCCTCTTGGTAGGTTGACGGTTCATCATTCTCAATGATTTCCACGTCATTACTATCCGTTACGAGAAATCCATATCTCTCAGGCTCGGATCGTAACCTACTAGATCTGCGAGTTACTTGTGTATTCTGAACAGTTTCCACAACTCCTTGTGGTTCTTGTTCTTGTTCCACTATTGGTTCAATGTTATTTTCTGGGTCTCGAATTTCTTCAAGATTTATTTTACTCCCACTGATTTCTTTGGAGAGAAACTCTTTCTCTAGAAAGAAACCAGTTCGGGCAACAAACACTTTGTTGTCCTCTCGGTTGTAAAAGTAATATCCTTTAGTTTCCTTAGGATATCCCACGAAAATACATTTATCAGATTTGTGTGCTAGTTTGTCAGAGATAAGTCTCTTGACATAGACTTCACAACCCCAAATCCTCATGAAAGATAAACTAGGTTTCTTTCCACTCCACATCTCATATGGAGTCTTTGGAACCGATTTAGTTGGAACTTGATTTAGTGTGAAAGCAGCGGTTTCTAGAGCGTAACCCCAAAAGGATATTGGAAGATCAACTTGACTCATCATTGATCGAACCATGTCTAACAAAGTCCGATTCCTCCTCTCGGACACACCATTCCATTGTGGTGTTCCAGGTGGAGTCAATTGTGAAACTATTCCACAATTCTTTAGATGATCATCAAATTCTTGACTTAAGTATTCACCACCACGATCTGATCGAAGTGCTTTAATACTTTTGCCAAGTTGTTTTTCTACTTCATTTTGAAATATTCTAAATATCTCAAATGCTTCACTCTTATGTTTCATTAGGTAAACATACCCAAATCTACTATAATCATCAGTGAAGGTTATGAAGTATTGAAATCCTCCCCTAGCATTGCTACTTAATGGTCCGCATACATCGGAATGTATCAACCCCAATAAGTCGCTTGCCCTTTCACCCAACTTGGAAAAAGGTGTCTTAGTCATTTTTCCGAGAAGACACGACTCACAAGTATCATATGACTCTAAGTCACATGAACCCAAAAGTCCGTCCCCATGGAGTTTTGAGATACGCTTCTCATTAATATGACCAAGACGGCAATGCCACAAATAAGTATGATTTACATCATTAGGTTTAGATTTCTTATTTACATGATAGACATTATTTTCATTCTTGACATCCAAGATATAAAGGCCATTAAATGAATTAGAAATACCATAAAGCACATCATTTAAATAAATAGAAAATTTCTTATTCTCAATAAGAAACTTAAAACCTTCATTATCCAAACAAGAAATTGAAATAATATTTCTGCTTAAATCCGGAACATAATAACAATTGTTCAAAACAAGAATTAATCCGGAAGGTAAAGTGACTTCATAAGTCCCTACGGCTAATGCAGCAACTCTTGCTCCATTCCTCACACGTAGATCTACTTCACCTTCTTTAAGCAGTCTCCTATTCTTTAATCCCTGCACATTTAGACAAATGTGAGAACCACATCCGGTATCCAATACCCAAGAATCAGTGGTAGAAAGGAGAATATCTATCATATAGATACCTGAAGTCGACGCAGCCTTGCTGCTCTTCTTCTTCTTTTGCTCTTCCAAGAAAGCCTTGCAATTACGTTTCCAATGACCAATTTCTTGACAATGGAAACAGATTGCATCCTTTTGTGAATCAGGTTTTGCCTCAGAAGCCTTGGCAACCTTTGCCTTGCTTATCTTGGGTTTGACAACTTTTGCCTTACCCTTTCCTTTGGCACTAGCCTTCTTCCCATCATGAACCAAGAGCACGGGAGAACCTTTCTCCACAATTTTCATCTCTGCAGTTTTGAGCATCCCATGCAACTCAGAGAGATTCTTATCCATTCCATGCATGTTATAATTCATCACAAACTGATTATAACTTTTAGGCAATGAATTAAGAATGAGATCCGTGGCTAGCTCCAATGGGATTGGATAGCCAAGTTTCTCAAGGTGCTCTACATAACCTTTCATTTTAAGAAAGTGAGGACTCACTTGTTGCCCTTCATTCATTTTACTAGTCGTGAATGCAACAATGGTCTTGTACCTCTCTTGCCTAGCTTGCTCTTGAAACATGGTTCTCAACTCCACGCCTATCTCATAGGCTTCCAAATGTTCCAAACTTTGTTGGGGTTTTGAACACATAGCAGCAAGCATGAGACAACTTACATCTCTAGAATCATTACGATGTTTCTTGTAATTGTCTCTTTCTACCCTAGGGGCAGTAGGCGGTGGTTCAGCAGGGAGAGGCCCATCGAGAATGTACAACTTATCTTCTTGCCTAAGAACAATTCTTATGCTTCGGATCCAATCCATAAAGTTTGTACCATTCTCTTCGAGCTTATCCTTCTCAAGGATCGATCGCAACGACATTGATTGAGTGTTATTAGTCATTATCTACAAATATGCAAAAATTTCCAAAATTTAATAAGTACCGATTTTCATTAAAGAGATAAACAATGTATTTTTCAAACAAAAATACTCCCACTAAATTATATAACCTTCATATACATCCAATGTATAATATAATTCAAATGGGTTAAGATCCAACTTTAATTTAATTTCAAGTCCGCTAAGGCGGATTACACAAAATCAAATTAATTAGGTAGACAACTCTTGTCAATCATATCTCATATGACTCTTAATTCCTTTTATGAGATTCTTTAAGAAATCCAATTTCAAAAAGCATGTTAAACCTCATCTTTGCCTAGGCCCAAAACTGTTTTGACGCCCATTTAAGTCTGACAATTTTAAACGCATAGTTAATGTGTCCCGCTAGGGCGTGCCCACACTATCTATCTTGCTCATACATAAACAAATTTAATGCACCTTGCTAGGGCGAATCTACATTAAAATCACTCATGTACTAACAAGTGTTTTAATCATGGCATGGCAATAAAAGACTTAAAACTTTCTTTGAAGGTTCATCACATGTAGCATATAACACATTTATGAGCACATAATATAAACATGTTACACATCAAGTTTAGCCACTAAATTAATCCCATTAATTTAAGCATGATATTTATGTGTCATTAGTTTCTCTATAATTATGAGGATGAGACTATTTCAACTTTGGTTATTATCTCCAAATCAAGACAACAAGAAGTGCGGTCGAACTAAGCCATTAGGAAACCACAATCCCGCACTAATTCAAGAAACCAAGAAAGTAGTCCATGTGGCCGAAACTAAGCAATAGATGGTCTCGATGAACGTAGGCCAATTGCATTCACAATTCCACATGGATCTCCAATCATTGAATCAAGAACTTTGTTTCTTAATCTTAGCAATTATGAACTCTTCATAATTCTAACTTCGTTTTATCTTTGAGACTTTGATTGCGATCAAGTTTGGGAAACACAATCTCGATGAACGCAGATTAGCCATCCAAACCTTGAACCAATCTTAGAATCACAAGACTAAAACAAATAGGAAAATCAAACATTTAAAGTTCCAAAATTTGTCTCAAAATTGTTTTTCCCGATTCAATGAGGATTTGGTGTTCTTGGTGATCCAATCACCATGATCAACAAAACCTTGAATAAACAATTTATTCTTGAATCCATAGAATATCAAAACTTTGATCCAATCAAAAATTGATAATCCAAACAATTTTAAATCCACCATAATTTTTTATTGCGATTGAATCGTGCGATTAAAGTTGAAAAACAATAAACCACATAAAATCACAAAACACATAAACATCATATAATCCAATATTCATATCATGCTTGGCACATAAACAATTTATATACACACAACATGATCCAAGTATTGAATTAATCAACATGAACGGGGCTCTGATACCACTGTTGGGTTTCCAAGTAACATGCGCAGCGGAATATAGCAATTAAATTTTTAAGAAACCCAAAGCCATGGATCCGTTCATATGATTAAATCAAATACAACAAGATGAATATAGGAATAACTAACCCTTGATGGCTATGAATTTTTTCTTGATCTTTGGTGGAGAAACCTTGAAGCTTTATCACGAACAAATCACGAACTTTGCAAGATGATAAAATTCACCCTCTAGCGGTATCCACACTTCGAACGAATATCAAAGGAGCTTCTTTGATCTTGGTTGCTAGACCAATATTATGAAACACGCTTTCACAATAAAGAACTAAATGGAATTTATTTGTGAATTATTTTGTTCCTCAATCAATGATATCTTAGAACAAAATAAAATCTCTCTCAAACTCTTTGAGACTCACAAAAGCACTTATCAATATGGTCTGGCCGAATTGGGGTTTTTATACACAATTAAGACCTATTCCAAATAGGAATCTTGTGCCAAAAACCTTCCTAAATCGAATTAGGAAATTCCCAATCGGGAGCACCAGGCGCCCGCCTGGTACCACCCAGGCGCCCGCCTGTTTGGGCAGAAGGTCAAGGCCAATTCTGGCTTGAACAGGCGCCCGCCTGGTTCAACCCAAGCGCCCGCTTGGTTGACCAGGAGGCCCAGGATATTTCCAGAAATTCCCTTGAAGTCCTTCGACCCTAAATTCCAATATAGTCCTCTTATTTAAGATTCGTTCTATTGTGTGTGACCCTCTAGGATTATACTAAGTTGGCAATGGGCTCAAACATGATCCCATAAGATATGATTAGGTTCTAGCAAACCGTCATACCTACCTAAATAGTATAACTAGATACAAGTTCGCATTCCTTTAGAATATGTCATAATCCTTTTGTCCACGATGTCATTGAACACAAGTCATGGTCAAATAGTCAACTTGTTTTGTTCAATACTTTCTCGATTCCGAATATGTTGATAATCCAAATGACATTGATCCAATCAATTCATTTGAGTCCGGCCGAACATTTCATCAACATCATTCCTACGAGAGGCCCAAGCTTGACATCTCTCCGAGGAGGGACAAATCCATTTAGCTTATTATTCTTCCCTACGTGAATCCGATTATGCCAATCATACCCTTTATAACTACCGTGTTAAGGTAGCGTTTGAATATGTCAAACACAATGTTCATCAAGTGGAAGACTATAATAACTTCATGTCTAAGGATTCAAATGACATAACTAATATGAGATATATGTATGACATAGACCATGACATAAACCTCATAGAGCGGGTCATGTCCAGTACCTTGTTCCAAACAAGTACCCATAAATCTAACATGATCATCCCATGATCATATAGCCTTCATACTAGTGCTTAACAAGTACTAGGGACGGAGATTATTATAAGTAAACATGAACATCAATAATAATCAAAACATCTCTTTATTGATATGAAATAAATGATAACAATTACAACGTTTATTAAACGTGCCTAGGGCACCACTACCAATAGGTGAAGCGAAGATCGTGGGTATTGATTTCTTCGGGATTCAGTTGAAAAGGTTAGAGTTATCCGGAATCGATTGAAGACAGCCCAGAGTTGACATAAGAGCTATGCAGATAACCGAAGGCGAGATCTTAGCTTTCAGACCGGTGATTTGGTGTTCTTGAAAGTGTCTCCAAAGGTGGGTATTCGTAGATTTGGGAAGAAAGGCAAATTGGCTCCGAGGTTTATTGGTCCGTTTGAGATTTTGGGAAAGGTTGGACTTCTAGCGTATCGTCTCGCGTTACCGTCATCTTTAGACCGGTTGCACAACGTCTTTCACGTTTCTATGCTTCGGAAGTATGTTCATGACCCATCTCACGTGTTACCGAGGATACCGGAGGATATTGAGCCCGATATTTCTTATGAGGAACGACCGGTTCGGATTTTAGATGCCAAAGTCCAAGAGTTGAGAAACAAAAGCATTGCGTTGGTTCGAGTTCTTTGAAGGAATCATCATATCGAGGAGTCGACGTGGGAGCTCCGAGGTGAGATCGAGAGGAAATTTCCGTGGCTTTTTGTTTAAGGTGAGTCTCGTTAAAATTCGGGTCGAATTTTCTTTAAGGGGGAGTGAATGTCACGACCCGAAATCTAGGCTCTATTTTATTAGTAATTAAATGATTATTATTTAATTATTTGCTTATTTATTTATTTAAATTATTATTTATTTAAATAATTATGTGTGCAATTTATGTGTTATAATAATTATGCCTAGCATTTTATTCGAGTTAGTTGGGCTAGTGTAGAAGTGTTGAGTCTTAATTGTTAGTAGGGAGAGTAAGCATTTGCGTTAGTTGAAGGGGAGGGGCCTAGATGTAACTTTTTGAATAATTCCCCCCTACTTCCCTCACCTCCCTACTCTCCTCCCTCACTCATCTTCCTCCTCCCAGCAACTCCCTCTCTCTCTCCTCCCTTTTGGTAAGTTTCTCATTCTCTACCTTCTCTCTTCATTTCCATCATCTTCTTCTAGTTATTTCTCATTTCTTAAAACGTGAAATATGTTTAGATCGTCGTTAGGATCGCGTAGAATCAAAAAGAATTGAATTCCGTCAACTTTGAGAAAATTCAAGTAAGTTACTTTTCCCCCATTTTGATGCTAAAATGTTCATATCATGTTTAGATAATGCTTGATGTGTTATATTTGAAGTTTGGTTGGGTTTTGAATTTGTTTGGAATTTATTTGAGTTTTTGGTTAAAAATGGTGAAATCTTGAATGTGGGATTTTGGTCTTGATTTTGGTTGATAAAGGGTGTTGTTAAGGTCCCCTTTTTGGCTAAATGTTGTTTGGGTACCTTAAAAATCTTGTTGGGAGTGTTGATTTTTGGTGTTATGGATTTGGTTTGAAAATGGTAAGGCAATTTGAAGAACCCAGCTCTGTTTTTCCTCCCAGCCCGCAGACCAGGCGCCCGCCCGCCTTGACCCGAGCGCCCGCCTGCACCCCCCTTTTCCAGCGACCCAAACCTTCGGGCCAAACAGGCGCCCGCCTGCCTATGCCCAGGTGCCCGCCCGCCCGCCTGTTGGGGATTTTGCCCTTTTTGCTTGGTTTAAGACTTAAGGCTTAACTAGTTGAGGTTTATTTCTTCTAATTAACTTAAAATAACACCGTGGAACACTTATTTAAGTGGAATTGATTCTTTTGTGAATAAATGTGTTATGAAATTTATTTAAGTACCGTTTTGGGAATGTTGGGCATCTTTGATGTGCTGTTTATACTGGTTTACCTTTGTGGTGATTTAATTGGATTGGTTCCCTACTTTGGAACCTTAAGTTGTTTATCCATGCTAAATTATTATTACTTAGCATTTATTTGGAAGCCCAGCTGGCATACTTGTCCTTTGTGACACTTTTATGGTTATTGGTTCCGGTACCGGGGTTTTCTCTTCGGCTTTCATGCTATTATGGATATGATGATTGTTGACTATTGAAGCTGCGCAGCGATCCTTTATTTGGATGTACTGGTTTGGAAAACCTTGGCTATATCCTTTGTTATGTGTTTATTTCCGCTGCTATCTGTTATGTGATAAATGCTATGTGTTACGTGATATTTATTATTGCTTATCGCTTCGTGCATCATAGCATGTCATGTAGTTGCATTAGTAGCTTATTGAGATTTATCTCACCCCCTTTCTTTTTATCTTTGTTTTTCCTTAACCCCCCCCCCCAGGCGCTAAGGATTAGTCTCGCTGATCACGAGAAAGAGGACGTCGAGTGTGGATACATTCTTTTGGGGAAGGTTGTTATAGGTTGGTTTACATTATATCAATGTGTAACCTTTTGGGGATATTTGTACCAAACATTGACGTCATTAGGATTTGTGTATTTTGTAACTTTGGTGTATAAGCTTATGGAGTTTATACTAGTTTTACCTTGTTGTTCAAGTTGATTTTCAAAACCTTGTGTTATCACCTTTTGGTATCAAATGAAATTTTTATCTTCGGTATTTCACAGTTTTGGTTTTAGAGTCGACGTCCAGATCGCGGTCTCGGGCCCGTGGGGTCCGGGGTCGCGACAGCCTGCGCCTGAAATTGCTCACCAGTATGGACGACGGAGACGAACGACTTCACGTCCTCAGCTTACCGAGGCTGGCCCTTCTAGACCGGCACCAATTGATCGGAGGGCGTTATTACATCAGAATCTCTCAACCCTTCAGCAACTAGCTGAAGCTCAGAGGGCTCTCCTAGAATTTGATCCTGACCACTCCTTGGCACCCTTCGCCCAGCCCTCTGGCACATGAGGAGCTTTGGGAGGCGGAGAAAGAAGTGACCGAAGGGGGAACACACGCACTGAGGACAGACGTCATCAGGAACCACGTGACGCGCCCCCAGGAAATCGAGCTGCTCCACCAAGCCGACTAGAAGGTCGACTTGGCCCAATTAATCCCGATGGAAGAGATCTGAGGGATCAAATAAACCATAGGAGAGAGGAGGAGGCACAATCTCCAGATGTGAGATTTCTAGGAGAAAGGCGACGATGGCAAAATCAAGATCAAGTCCCACCCAGACATGAGCCACCTCGTCATACTCCTCCGAGACGACCTCGTGATGATCCAGACACAAGTCGTGTTGTTGGAAGAGGCCGAGACAGAGAAATAGACAGGCCGAGAAGCTCCCATCGCAGCTCAGGGTTCAGTGACCAGATCATATTGGATTTGCAGGAGAGGATGGACAATATAGAGATGAACCAGGGGAAGAGGAAGCCGAAAACCGACTACGACGCAATGCGTCCGTTTTCTCAGTGGATAAAGGATTCTCCACCCAATCCCCAGTTGAAGCTTCCCCACCTGGACAAGTATTCTGGCAGTTCAGATGCCATGGACTACCTCCAGTCTTTCGAAGGAATGATGGCCTTGGTTTCCAACAAAGACGACGTACTTTGCAAGGCCTTTGCTAGTACGATAGTTGGAGCAGCCAGATCTTGGTTTTTGGACTTACAGAGAAGAAGCTCAACTCCTTTTCCAAATTGAAGTCAAGTTTTGTAGAGTATTTCGCCACTGCCGGGGCTAGAAAGAAAAGATTGTCGGATCTGGCAAACATAGTTCAGGGAAAGAACGAGTCGACTATGGACTTTTACAATAGGTTCAGAGACTTGGCTGACTCAATAGAAGAGAGACTTACAGACAGGGAAATCATAATGTGCTTCTATAATGGGCAGAGATCAGACGAGCTCACCTATGAATTGTCGGTAAGAGAACCTCTTACAAAATATGAGCTGTACCAGATGGCCTACGCGACAGCCACTGCTGAGGAAAAACAGAAACTGATGTCCGGATACAGAGATTGAGACCGAGAAGAGGAACGTAGGCCACTCACTCCTAACTCGGTCCAGGGTACCAGTGGAAGCGGTAACCGAGGGAAGAACAGAACGAGACCGACCGAGGTCTTTACCCCCCTTACCAACCCGATTTCTGAGATCATGAAACTGGTGAATCTCCCAAATCTAAAACCCCTTGAAGATAACCCAAAGTTCCCACGAGACACCAGCAAGTACTGTGCCTACCACCGAGATAACGGGCACGAGACGGATAACTGCTTTGCCCTAAAGAAAATACTACAGAGGTGGGCCGATCAGGGAAACTAAATGAATACTTAGCAAAGAAAGAAAACAAACGTCCGAGAGAGGATGAGAAAATGGATGACTGCGAAGACATGCCACCTCGGGCAAAACTGATTGGTGTAATCAGGGAGGAAATCCCTTCCAATACCAAGTTAAAAGAGCAGATCTATGAGCTAAGCAAGGTTTACCATATCCCCCCTTAGATTCACAAAAGGGAGGAGGTGATTAGTTTCTCCCCTAAAGAACTGGCCGGAAACAGGGCCATGAGAGAACAGCCGTTGGTCATCACAGGCCGAATCGACAACTGGGAGTCGTAAAGGCTCTTAATAGATTCTGGGGCCGCTAAAGATGTGCTCTATTACAGAACCTTTAAAGAGATTGAGTTGCCAGACACCATGCTGACCCCTTACAATGGGAGACTAGAGGGATTTACAAACCACAAAGCCGAGGCTAAGGGAACCGTAGACTTGGTACTAGAAGTCGGCGAATTCCCCTACAAAACATCGGCAATGATTACCTTCATCGTTATGGATTTGGAAAGTGACTACCATGCCATCCTCGGCTCCCCTAGTTAGGGAAAACTGGGAATGGTTGCCTCCCTCCCTCACCAAAGGGTGAAATTCCCAACCCCAGAAGGCGTAGGCTGTGTCCTCGGTAACCCCAAACACTTCTTAGAGCACGTGATGAGGTCAAGAAAGGCAAAAACCAAGATGGAAATTGACACTCCAGAAATAAATATCACTATATCGAAGTCGACCACGGTCACTACATCAGCCCCTAACATCGGCATGATAAAAGTAGACATACCTGAGGAATGGGTCGTACTGGATGCTGAAAATGCCATGACAGAGACCGAGGTGACCTACGGGTTGGAAGGATATGGTTGTATCTCCATGAACACAGCTTCAGATGATCCGAGTGACTCGGGCCTCGCCCTCGTCCCAAGCTCGGGGGCCACAATACCCGCCCATATGGATGCCGAGATTGACATCCTTCTAGATATGGAGAATTTGAGCCTAGAAGGCAAAGACAAGGAAAAAGTAAAGCAAATCATCGTGGAAACCTTGGAGTTCAGGGATGGTCCCGAGCTAAGACCAATCGACCAGTTGGATGAGATCGTCATCAACCCTGACTACCCAGAACAGAAGGTACGAATTGGGAAACAACTTTCCCCAGAAGAGAGAGAAGAAATCATCAACCTGCTAAAAGACAACCTAGATGTGTTTGCTTGGAAAGTCGACGAATTGGTTGGAGTTAAAGAAGCCATTGCTCTCCACAAACTAGAGGTGGACAGTTTTTTCAAACCCATCAAGCAAGGATGAAGGGTCTTTTCTATAGATAAAGAACAGGCAATCCAGACCGAGGTGGATAAATTGATGAAGGCCGGGATCATCCGAGAAG
Organism: Campanula takesimana; assembly: GCA_026119855.1. Lineage (NCBI taxonomy): Eukaryota > Viridiplantae > Streptophyta > Magnoliopsida > Asterales > Campanulaceae > Campanula > Campanula takesimana. Next base: position 95,823 of record JAOWBW010001605.1, read on the forward strand.
CGACATACCCCGAGTGGCTGGCTAATGTCGTAATGGTGAAAAAACAGAACGGCAAGTGGAGAATGTGTGTCGATTTCACAGATCTCAACAAAGCATGCCCCAAGGATAGCTACCCCCTACCCAGAATAGACAAGTTGGTCGACTCCATAGCTGGACACCAAACCTTGAGCTTCCTAGACGCTTATTCTGGTTATCACCAGGTCAAAATGGCCGTGGACGACATCGAAAAGACCGCCTTCCAAGCAGCAGGAGGGATCTATTGTTATGTGATGATGCCTTTTGGCCTCAAGAATGCCGGCGCAACTTATCAGAGGATGGTGAACAAGGTGTTCAAATCCCAGATCGACCGGAACATGGAAGCCTATATTGACGACATGGTAATAAAAACCAAGTCAGGAAGCCACGTCCCGGACCTGGCGGAGACTATAAAAAATCTGAAAGAAAATGACATGAAGCTCAACCCAAGTAAATGTGTTTTCGGGGTCACGGCGGGCAAGTTCCTCGGTTTCATGGTTTCCCAACGAGGCATCGAGGAAAATCCGGAGAAGATCCAGTCCATGGTCGACATGAAAGAGCCGACGTGTGTAAAAGAGGTTCAAAGGTTGAATGGCAGGGTGGCCGCCCTAGGAAGATTCATCGCCAAGTCGGCAGAAAAGTCGTTACCTTTCTTCAAGGCCCTGAAAGGAACTAAGGACTTCGAGTGGACCCCAGAATGCTCAGCTTCATTCCAGTGAATAAAATAATACTTGGGTTCGCCCCCATTGCTTAGCAGTCCGATTATGGGAGAAACACTCTCCGTATTCCTTGCAGCAACGGACAGAGCCGTGGCGGCCGTGTTAGTACGAGAAGATAATGGAATTCAGAAGCCGGTGTACTATGTAAGTAAAGCATTGTCAGATACTGAGAGCAGGTACTATAATGCCGAGAAGATAGCATATGCCTTGGTCATTGCTTCCCGAAAACTACGTGCATACTTCTCCGCTCATCCCATCACGGTTTATACCGACACGCCACTCAGAAAAATACTCCTCAAGATGGACAGCTCGGGCAGATTGCTGAACTGGTCCATTGAGTTAACTGAATTCGACATCACTTACAAGCTGAGGAAGACATTGATGGTGCAGCCTTTGGTTGATTTCCTAGTTGAGACCGCGTTCTCCAGTGGGCATTCACCGACAACAAGAAAGAGGAAGTTTCCCATGGACAGAGAGCCCTTAGAAGAATTACCTGAGGACTGTTGGATCATGTACACAGATGGATCAACAACGAAAGGAAGAAGTGGAGCCGGGGTATATTTAACAAGTCCAGGCGGCAAACATGTGGCCCGTGACTTCATCAGATTTAAATTCCCAGCTTCAAACAACCAGGCGGAATACGAAGCCTTGATCTTAGGAATAGAAAGGGCTAAGTTCTTTGGTGCGAGTAAACTGGTGGCCTACAATGACTCCCAACTAGTGGTAAACCAAGTGAAGGGCGAGTACAACACTGAGAACCACATGCTGACTAAGTATAGGGACCTCGTCCTGAATCTCACTAAGAAATTGGAGTTCTGGGAAATAAGGCAAGTAGGATGGGAACACAACCTGGAGGCCGACTTGTTGTCAAAGGTGGCAACGTTAGAAGAAATCAATCCCCTTATCATCTATGCCGACCAACCAGCTTACGAAAGACTTGAAATCCTAATTCTAGATGACGAAGAGAGAACCTGGATTGATGATTACAAGGACTACATCGAGAAGGGCAGGCTACCGGAAGAAGAGTTAGAGGCCAAAACGATAAAGAAGAAGATGGCCAGGTACATAGTCTGGAACGACATTCTATATCGAAGGTCATTCTCCAGGCCTCTCCTACGATGTGTTTCCCCTAAAGATACCGAGAAACTTCTGGCCGAGGTACATGAGGGAGTTTGCGGAGGACACCCGGGGGCCAGAACCCTTTCTGATAAAGTAATCACACTTGGTTACTACTGGCCTAACTTAAGAGAAGAAGCCCAAGCCTATGTAAAGAAGTGCGAAAAATGCCAGCGCTTCTCGGACCTACCAAAGGTGCCACCTGTAGAACAAAGTCTTATCATACCGACATGGCCGTTTGACATGTGGGGAGTCGATATCATTGGAGCATTACCCTTGGCAAAGGGGAGCAATAAGTTCGTAATTATAGCGGTCGACTACTTCACCAAGTGGGTGGAGGCTAAGCCCTTGGCTAAAATCACAAAGGAGAATGCCATAAACTTCATCCATGACTATATATGGTGTCGGTTCGGCGTCCCACATTCCATCGTGACCGATAACGGACTCCAGTTCTCTGACGCTTTCACCGAAGAATTGAACAGACTAGGAGTCAAACACAAAAAGTCATCGGTCAGTCATCCTCAAGGTAACGGATAAGCCAAGGCAGCAAACAAATTAATACTGAAAGCCCTAACCAAAAGCTTAGAAGGAAGTCAAGGAAAGTGGTTGGATGATCTCCCCCTTGCTTTATGGGAAGTTCATACAACCACTCGGGGGCCAACTGGGGAGACTCCCTTTGCATTAACTTACGGATCAGAAGCTATGGCTCCAGCCGAGATGGCCTTACCTACCTTCAGGGTATCCAATTATGACGAGGTGGTCAATGAATACAACCGACTTCTAGACCTAGATCTAGTCGAAGCAAAAAGGCTGACGGCCCAACTCAGAATGATCAATTATAAGTAAAAGACCAAGGCCTACCATGACAGCAAGGTAAAGAAAAGAGTTTTTGAAGTCGGTGACTGGGTACTCAGAATGATCGAGTCGACACACTTGAAGGCTCAGCAAAATTAACTCTCTCCAAATTGGGAAGGTCCCTACATTGTTACTTACATTATCAGAGAAGAAACCTATATGCTCGAAACTCCAGAAGGAAAAGAGCTTAAACACCCATGGCACTCGGAACACTTGAGGAAATACTATCAGTAGCTCCTCGGCACCCTATCTATCTTTATGCTTTCTAGATTAGATTTGCAGTCTCTAGTTCATAGCATTTACCAAATTAGACATTCCTTTATATTATCAATAAAAGTTTTCCATTTTTACAACTCTGATTCTTGAACACGGTCCGAGCATTACTTAGCAATGCCGAGATCGTCATCCCGAGTTAAGACTTAAAAGTCACGACTCAAGACAATCAAAACCTAATTCTGTCAGTTAGTGCTCTCAAATTTAGGTTAAGATTAATACATCTAGTTCCCACAACAATTTGAGACTAACCACGAATTAGTTCTTACAAACCAAGCTCCTAACGCTCGTCACATCCATAACGGTGAACGACCACGGCCTATGAACATAGCCTAACTCGGCTATATTTAAAACCTAATTCTACCGGCCAGTGCTCTCAAATTTGGGTTAAGATTATTACATCTAGTCCCCATGACAATTTGAGACTAGCCATGAGTTAGTCCTTACAAAATCGAGCATTTAACACTCGTTGCGGCCCATAACGGTGGTCGACCACGGCCTACAGCATAGCCTAAACCGGCTGGCACATCTCATCACTTCAGACTGTGGAGACATCTCAAACCAAGATAAATAACATGAACAAATGACGAGATAACACTTAACTACGTAACAAGTTAAGGAAACAAGGGATAAACGCCTCAAACCGAGGTTTACAAATCCCTACAAATAATAAGTGTTTACACCCCCCCAGTCAACACTGGGCCCAGGCATACGAATACTTGGACAAACAAAAAGTGTTTAAAACTCCCTCAGAAGACGCAGGGCCGAGTGAGACAAATACTTAAAACAACTGTTCCAAGCCAAACCGGTTTTACATCCCGACAAACATAAAGTCGTGATAGTTTAATCCACACCGGCGCGGGCCTCGTCCTCAGTCCGCTCCAGCAACTTCTCAAAGTTATCAGGCGACAGCTCTGGAGGTTCCCATACGGGTCTGTTGGCCTTACGATCCATCGCCTTAATAACCTTGAGACTTCCTTCGGAGAATGGAATGAGAGAATGCGCGGACCGAGCCTCAACACTATAGGCATCCTGATGGTAAAGACGAGCACACTTCTCCAATGGTACATCAACTTCGGGATCGATGTAAAAGAGACGGGTTAAATTTGACCAGGCCTCATTATATATCGTGCCGACTCTATCACTCAGGTCCGCCCTGAATTGGGGCCCACTCTTGTAAGCTTCAACAGCTGTCTTCTCTCTGCTCGCCACGCTCTCCTCCAGACGAGGGTATTGGTCTTCCAACAGAGCAATCTATTCCTCAACGGTGGCTTTTTCTCCTGCCAATGTCTCGACACGCTTACTCTCGTCCTCAACCTCATTTTTTGCGACAAGCAGAGACTCCTTCAGCTTTGAAACTTCTTCCTGAGATTGACGTCTCGACGCGTCAAGAATTTTTTTTTCTTTCTCTAGGCCAATTACCTTATCGGTAAGACCATCAACGGAACCTTTAAGCCTAGCCACCTCGGCCTCTGTCTCCTTTAAAGATTCATAAGCGTGCCGATACATGGTATAATCGGTTTGGACAAGGGAGGCAAGCTACAAAGAAGAAAGAGGAAATGAGTAATGACAAAGAGCGGAAGGAGAACAGGATAATCAAGAGCCTTACCTCGCTAAGGAGTAAGCCTTTGCGGTTCAACATTTGCTGGGACGTGCGTTTCTCGGCAACCAACTGCTCGATTGTGTCCACATTCATTGCCCGCTTTATCACAGGACCGCCCTTCTTCAAGGCAAGGCCCGAGCGGACCGATACGTCTAACCCCAAAAAAATAGGGACCCCACCAAACTTCTCCACCCAGCTCTTAACCTCATCATCAGGCAAGACCGAGCTAAAAGCAAAATCATGAGTGGATGGAGTTTCCTTTTTCGAAGGAGCACGAACCTCCCTGACCTCCTCCCTGGATATTTTCTGACCGTGATGAGCATCCCCTCTATCCACCTCGATCATAGCGTGCATATCCTGGTCTTGACTCTGGGATTGACTATCGAGAGCAGCCTCTTCGGTCTCGGGAGCCACCACGTCGGTCCGATCCCTAACTTCCCCCACAGAACGGTCTGACATTGGCACTGCGGAATCATCCTTATTCTGAAGTAAAATCTGCCTAGCTTCCATATCGTCATGACGCTTTTCTAAGGCAACAGCTTTAGACCTTTGCTTCTTCAACCTAGCCGCTTGGGTCAAGTTCCTCCATCTCGATCTCGGCAATTTGCTCCATAGTCAAAACTGCACAAAAAATAAAGATTAGACCGAGACGAGGCAAAGATCAGGGGAGAAAAGCAAGGTTCGATAATTACATCCTATAGTGTCTTCAATTTTAAGACAAATGTTGTTCTGCTCTTGGCAACGCACGCATTCACGAAGGAAAACAAAATTTGGGTGGACGATCAAATCTGGGAACCTATTCCCCTCAGAACATTAACTTTGGGGACGACACCGTCAAGGGGACCCCTCATCAACTCGGCTTGAACATAATAGCGCGGATCCTTCTCCAATTCGTTCCAATCCAACGTACCCAGATTGGCGAACTCCTCAAGTTTAGCGATCAACTTATCACTCCATTCAGATTTGTGGATTTTATGAGGACGAGATGGCGCGTATTCGGGAACGGCGAACTCCCAACCAAAACGGGACTCAACCCTAATTACATGAGTATTCCACCCCGACACCTTACTAAAAGTGCCAAAAATAGGGGTGATGATCTTGGGTTTGGAGGGATCAGACTTGATGGTCAGAATCCTTGTAGTCTTGTTATAACTCACGTTAAAGAAGTGATCGAAAGCGGACATACATGGCTCGAAATTAAGACTGCGACACAAGACAATGAAACTAACCAGGTACCTGAACGCATTTGCACCAATATGAGCCGGCATCAGTTCCCATGACTCCAGAAATTCGTTAATGAATGGGTCAAGAGGAAGCCTTAAGCCTAGCTGGAATTGTTTAAAGAAGAACGAAACGACTGCCTGGTCGCAGTAAAAGTTGTGGATTTTCTCGTCTGTGTCTAAAGGAATGGCTTTGCTATATTACAAACGATACTCCTCACGGTTTACTCCGTACCGATAAAATAGGGCCTCAATCATTTCCTCACCCGATTTGGGGTGGTTATCTATGACGGGACCGGACTTGCTTTTATTCTTACCCACTTTTCTGACATCGGCCCCATGTCTCGGTATAGTAACGTTGGCGTCAAATCTATCTACTATCCTCCCAGAAGTACTCTCCCCGGCCATACCTGTAGAAGAGACAGAGGGGTTAGACTCGTCAAAAGGCCTAGATAAGGCCATGTCCCCCCCCCCCCGAATCGACTACTGGGGCCAAGGAGGTCGCGCTTTCAAAGCGAGATTGGAAAACCGACTTATCCTATACCTTAACATAATGGAGAAAAATGTGTTGAATAACAGCGTCAAAGGTATTAAGAAGCATTATGCCATCTACACTACCAGGAAGGGCTCTCAGGGCAAACAGACCGGACAGATACCTTACATCGTCTCGGGGGGTTTTATTCAAAAATAACAGGTCACCTATAGCCATTAAAGACAACATTTTCCATATCCCTTCTGACAGTATATAAATCCTATTATTTCATTCATAAAAGCCTTGGGAATATCGGACATGACAAGAAATGAAAAACTATCCTAGAGATGTAGAATCACTCCGGGAGGAACCTACGAAGGGGGGAAAGTTTAAAGCTTTAAAGACCCTAAAACCCTAACAATGGCAGCAATAGCAGAAAGGGCAAAAAGAGATCAAAAGGGTACCTCAATCGAAAAAACAATCGGAGGAAAAGGATCAGCTGAAGGCGTTAACGAAGATGATCGGAACAGATTTGGGAGATCTGCAACATAAATTGATTCTCTCAAATAGCTTGACGACGATGAGTACACTGTTCCTCTGATAAAAATTGGAAAATATGAAATGAAAGGGGAAATGTGAATTTATATTCTGAGTCAATTGGGTAGTGCCCGGATCCGAACCAACCGTACCCGAGGATCCATGGGTTTGCACGTTCCCCACTAAGCCTCATCATTACCCCTAATTAATAGGGGCGTGGTTTTAATGGGGATGTCTTTTCAATCAATCATACTCGCCGCCTGACAGTGAACAGTTCAAGGAAAGACGTTTGGGACAGCTCAACCGACAAAACCGGGGATAAGTCACTAAGATGCAAGAACGCCGACTGGGAACCATCGACGTGACGAGTCAGAGGGTCGAGCAGAGATAATAACAAGGGTCAAGGAAGACACGACCCTGAGCTGTCTAATTTACCAGGGACTCCATTCACGGTTTGATTTATAACAGAGCAATGGACCTGGGGAATACCGAGGTACGATCGCCGAGATGCAGACAAAGGAGTACATGCCGAGATCAAGTAATAAAATGCTTTCTGAGTATAGGTCAAATTGGAGGTTCAACACATATAGAGTACGTAGTTCCAAGACAATGCCGACAAAGCATAAAAGAGGTTTCCATTTGCATTATAGACAAATCAAAAGGACCCCCACAATAAGGCCGGGGGCCTGACCTATACAAAAAAGAAAAAAACTACTGGATCATGATAGCTGAAGGATTCAAGAAAGATCACAATCTTGGTCCTGATCTTCACCATCTTCCTCCCACTCCACGTCTCCATCATACCCATATTCATCGATAATGATGGGTTCAGGATCGTCCTCACTGTCATCATCTTCATCGTCATCCTCGTCCTCATCCTCTGACTCTTCTGCACTAGAGTCATCATCAGAAAATTCATCAACCGGGTCTGGCTCCACAAATTCATCGTTGCTATCGGACGGCAACTCCTCCGCCGGAAAAGACGATCGTTTCTTCAACGGAAAATCGAAATCGTTGCTGCTAGATGAACTGGGGCTTTTAGCTTGATTCTCTGACTCCGAAGTCACTTCTTCGGGAAAAACATCATCGTATTTCCTCTTTGGAGCCATCTTTGAATTTTCGTGAAATGTGGAATGTTCTTGAAGAATTCTTGAAAGTGAAAGTAAGATGGAGAACAACCAATAGACGGATCGTCTATTTATACCCCTAGAATATGAGGGGATGGGGAGTTTATCAATACTACTCATAATTGGAGTGCAATTAATGGAGCCTTCGTTTTCCAAGAAGAGTAATGATTCCACCTGAATTAAATCCATAGTGACATCAGCAAATCCAATCATCAAGGGATTTTGGCGGCCAACTATCAAATCAAAGTAAATGAAGGGCAGAGCAAGTACAAGAGGAACAGTTCCTACTCGGCATGCCGAGATAGAAACTCGGGGGCCACTGAACGACATAAACCGACTTGGTTAAAGGGGACCCATAAACTCTGGGCTCACATACCATAAGGCCCATCCAGAGAGGCCCACAATCTTATATGCCAACATACATTAGGCCGAACAGGCAGCCCTTGCCTTGGCCGAGGTCCAATAAACCTAATCCATAGCCAACCTCTTTGAAGAGGCCGAGATAGATGACGGGCCGACTTACCAGTCAAAACCTCCCATTATCGCAGGGAGTCCACTTACAGAGTTTGATTACAACTCTAACAGTGGAGATCCTTATCTGAACAAGGATATCTCTTCTACAAGACAACTGGGATACCAATCATCCTTATCCGGAGTCTATCTCCAAGGAATACGAGTCCCACAGTAATACGGACTCCCTAGCTTCTCTAACAAGTTAGGACTCATTCACCCGCGCCTATAAAAACAGGTCCTCACAACAAGAGACGGGTAATGAACTCTTTGGCTCAAAACTAGTCAATTGATTTCTCTATTCATTCACCCGTATTCTTACTCTCACGCTGGAGGGCCTTCGCCGGTGAAGCCCCGGCGCAGTTTACGTTTGTTCATTGTGTGCAGATCTGAACGGGGAAGATCTCATTGCTGGATTTATCCAAACCGCTAGATGGAGGGCTGATTCGACACGTTTTTGGCAGCATCAACAACCATTCAAGCCTTTAGACCTGATTCCATGATGCTCTTTATTAAGATGAAACAAAACATGGCAGATTCAAGGTTTATGAGAGAAAGCAAGTTATTCTTTGAAAAGCACTTGAATCCCCAACAAACCTAGACGTGATACTCATACATGAATGATATATACACAAGATAAATAGCATAGCATGCTCAAGAGCTCAAAATATCATTATATATCATCATTTAAAGAGAAGAACAACAAGAGTACCAATATTGTTTGATTTTAGACATCAAATGGAGGCCTAGCCTAACAAGGTGGCTAGACCCCTCAAGAAATTACATAAACCACTACATCTTACAATTAAGAGGATTACACGATGAGAATATTACCTAGGTTGTGCTCCCTTTGCTTCGAAGGGAAGGCTTTTTTGGTGTTTTTCTTAAGGTGTTTGCTTTGTGTTTGTGTGAGTGTGTTGTGGTGGTGCTAGGGTGGTGTGAGGGTGGTGTGGTGGTGGTCTTATGATTGAGTTTTGAGGGGGTTTGAGTTGCTAGAGATAGCAAGAGAGAGTGGAGTGAATATGGGCTGTGCATGTCTTGTCCCTTTTTAAGTGTGTATTGGGGGGATGTATATGGGAGGATGGAGGAGGTTTTTGATCATCAACTACTCTTACATCCCTAAGGCTTCATGTCAGTCCATTATCCCTAAATTTTGGGGGTTGCTCATTGTCCCAAAACGCCCTCATTTGAAGTACCAAAACGATGATAATTCAGCACTTTCAGCCCAGGAAAAAGCAGTCGTACGGCTCCCACCTTGTGGTTGACTTTTTTGACCAGTTTGACTGCCACGTGTCGTGCTCTGATTGGTCCTCCCTCTTTGACCGTGCGCTAGCTGTAAATATCTGAATTTTTGGATATTTTGCAATGTGGATAACCATCTTTCCCGCTCCGGCTTTTCGCTCCGCAACTGCTCCGTCGTGCGCGCTCTGGTGTCCCGGTTGTCTGCGGGTCCAACATGAGAGTTGCTAGGAATATTTTTCCGGTCATGCCGGTATATCTGAAATATTTTCATAAGCAAGGAATGACAATAATATATTTTTAATGAACAGAATGGACGGCAACGAGCAGTTCTAAGGGCGCGGGCCTCGTTTCGGGTCCCGCACCTCAAAAATTTGAAGTACACACTTGTTTACTCGTTTTTTTTGCTCTGATCATGAATTTGAAGCCGTTAATCCATTCGATGCACCGATAAGGCTCACGGCACTCCCGCACAGCCGAATCGAGGTCTCTAGGTCAATTTTAGGGTTTAGACCGATAAAAAGGGTTAGATGAGAGGTGCGAGATCGGGGTATCTACAGAGCCCCTCGTCGAATCTCCTTTTAAAGAGGATTCTACGATTCACTAAGAGAAAAACGATCTCGTCTAGGGTGTAACGGCTGGGTCCAAAGTAGGACATCCTACGTATCTTTTTCAAGAATCAAGCCTCCGTAGTTCTAACTCAAACAAGCAATCAAACAAAGACAAACAATGGTCAGTACCGGATTCCCAGTTTACCTACGTATCTATTTCGAGAATCAGACCAATCGTAGTTCAGGTTTATTAAAATTTAAAATGCAGGGGGTTGCATTGAGATACGATCTCTTTTTGCTGGGGGGTTTGCATTGAGATGTGTTGTCTCTTTGCTGGGGATGAGATTGACATGAGAAAATATTTATGAGAACGGGCGACTGAGCTCAATTGCATGAACTGCCTACGTATCCCTTGCGGGAATCAAGTGACAGTGTAGTTCTAAGGAGGTAATCTCGGGCAGGCGAGAAGACCAAGGTGAAACAGCATGATTTAAAACGGGGAACGTACGACGTTGCACAGTTCTGGATGGAAATCATAGATGGGGAATGCTTCGCTCAGCTGGGGAAAGGGTACAACTCGGCGTCAGGAGACGACCTCAATCAACAAACTCAAGGATTAACATGAGGTACAATCAGAGTAAAGGGGGTACATCTCAAAATCTGGGAGATGACCTAATTTCAATATTAGAGTGAATCGCATCTTTGACTCTGGGGATTGGTATTGACCAACAATTTGCAAAAACGGGCGACTGAGTTCACCAGGGTAAACTGCCTACGTATCCCTCCATAGGAATCAAGTCGAGTCGTAGTTCTGACTTGACCCGACTCAAAATCAAGAGAAGGTTTAAAATCAACATTACTCAAGGATTGACGCAAGGTACAATCCGAGTGGAGGTACATCTCAAAATCCGGGAGATGACCTAAGTCTAACATCATTCAAAGGTACAACCTAGGCAGGTGGGAAGACCAAAATTGGGCAGGCGGAGAGACCTAAATATTCATCATTCAAAGGTACAACCCGGGCAGGCGGGAAGACCAAAACAGTCATCATCAAAGGTACAACCCGGGTAGGCGGAGGGACCAAAAGCATCATCATTAAAAGGTACAACTGTTGGGTTTCGATCAAACATGCGCAGCGGAATTTAGCATTTAAAATTTTGAAACCCAAAGCCATAGATCCATTCATATGATTAAATCAAATACAATAACAAGAATAAAGGAATAAACTAACCCTTGATGGCTATCAAATTTTCTCTTGGTCTTTGGTGGAGATTTGAAGACTTGATCACGATCACAAAGCTTGAACACGAACTTTGAAGATGATGATTTTTACCCTCTAGCGGTATCCACACTTCGAACGAATATCAAAGGAGCTTCTTTGATCTTGGTTGCTAGACCAAAATTGTGAAACACTTTTTCACAATCAAAAGAACTATATGGAATTTATTTTGTGTATTATTTTGTTCTTCAACCAAGAATGTCTTAGAACAAAATAAACCATTTCTCAAACTCTTTGAGACTCACAAAATCATTAGCCTAGACTGCTGGCCGAATTTGGTCTTTTATACACAAGTATGACCTATTCCAAATAGGAAACTTGTGTCAAAATCCGTCCAAAATTCGTTTCCTAATCAAATTAGGAATCTGCCACCCGACAGTACTGTGCGGCCGCCCAAAAACCTCTGTGCGGTCGCACAACTATCTGAAACAAAACAGGTACAAAAACTGAGCTAAGTGTGCGGCCGCCCAGTCCATACTGTGCGGTCGCCCACTTCCCCAGAATGTCCAGAATTTCCAAAATTCCAATATAGTCCTTTTAAAGATTCGTTCTATTGTGTGTGACCCTCTAGGATTATACTAAGTTGGCAATGGGTTCAAACATGAAACCATAAGATATGATTAGGTTCTAGCAAACCGTCATACCTACCCAAATAGTATAACTAGATACAAGTTTGCATTCCTTTAGAATATGTCATAATCCTTTTGTCCACGATATCATTGAACACAAGTCATGGTCAAAGAGTCAACTTGTTTTTGTTCAATACTTTCTCGATTCCGAATATGTTGATAATCCAAATGACATTGATCCAATCAATTCATTTGAGTCCGGCCGAACATTTCATCAACATCATTCCTACGAGAGGCCCAAGATTGACATCTCTCCGAGGAGGGACAAATCCATTTAGCTTATTATTCTTCCCTACGTGAATCCGACTATGCCAATCATACCCTTTATAACTACTCGGTTAAAAGTAGCGTTTGAATATGTCAAACATAATGTTCATCAAGTGGAAGACTATAATAACTTCATGTCTAAGGATTCAAATAACATAACTAATATGAGATATATGTATGACATAGACCATGACATAAATCTCATAGAGCGGGTCATGTCCAGTACCTTGTTCCAAACAAGTACCCATAAATCTAACATGATCATCCCATGATCATTTAGCCTTTATACTAGTGCTTAACAAGTACTAGGGACGGAGATTATTATAAGTAAACATGAACAACAATAATAATCAAAACATCTCTTTATTGATATGAAATAAATGATAACAATTACAACGTTTATTAAACGTGCCTAGGGCACCACTACCAACAACAACCCGGGCCGGGAAGACCAAAGGTAACATCATTCAAAAGACTGACGCCTTGCGCAATCCGAGGGAGGTACAACCCAAGCAGGCGGGAAGACCAAAATCTAACAAAGATATTCATATGCACAAAATAAAATTAAGGATACGCTGCATTCTGAGCCATCCAGATTCTTATGCCTTTGTTTTGCTGTGTGATGAGATTTTTGTGCTTTGTTAAGCACCAAACCATCGCTTCGCGTGGCCTCTTGGCATTGTATTGAGTGTTGCAACCTCATTTTGGATTCCCGTTCACCCTAAAAGGGTTTTTTATTCTTTCACAATCAAGCTACTCCGCCTTTGGAGTCGCTGCGACTCTTGGCAATTGATACCAGGTTGGAATCATTCAATTTTGACTGAAGTCTCACGTATATCAGGAGAAATAACACGATCAACATTGTCTATTGTGACCTGCAAGTTAGCTCTTTGGTTTTGCCATTGTTGTGGGATTTGATCGCTTGCAATGAGCAACCTCTTTGTGAAACTAAGATGTGATTCGTTGTGTGGTTCCAACTTCGTACCTGCATAAGATTTTTTGCAAGTATGTGGTCGTGCCTGAAAATTCAGGCTGCCTACGTATCTCTTTCGAGAATCAGACCAACGTAGTTCGACTTTGGCAACTCGAACAGATTTTGCAGTCGAACTGATTTTGCAGAAAGGGCATTAGGAAATTTCACTCCCTATGCAGAAACATGAGCGTCGACTTCGTCGAGGATCCTTCTTGTGAGGACCATGATGTGGCAGAATGGATGATGTGTACCTGCAAGAGATTTTCTCAAGTAAGAAAAATATACATTGATGTTGATGATGGACTTTCTTGTAAGGACCATGATGTGGCAGGGTGTGCGATGTGTACCTGCAAGAGATTTCCAAGAGCAAGCAAAATATATCCTCGACATTAATGTGCTCGAGATTGTCATTAATGTGCAACAAAATTTTAGAACACATACATGGATTGAAATATTTAAGATCGGGAGATTCGGAGAAAAATTGAAACAAAAATACATTCTCTTCTCATTTTGCAACCATTTGACTTTGATGGATGAACGTCACATTTCACTTTTTGCATGATGAATTTTTTTTGCACTTGATTTTTCTTTTATTTGACACATGTGCGTTGCTCGCATCTCAAACTTTGCTTTTTATCAATTAATGACTGAAAGTTTATGAATGAATAGAGGGAGAATCATGAATGAAATGGATTGTGCACTTTATTGTTACTTTTGCATTTTTGTGAAAATGAGGAATATGGAGATGTGTATGGTGAAGCAAATCTGAAAGCCTAGCGCGAACACTCAAAAGGTCAATTCCGAACACCCATTTGATCAAGACTACTCAACGGTATATCTCCGGATGCTATGGTTGGGTCAGCCCCAGTCGTCGACTGAAGAAACCCCATTTGTTCTTTCTGACATCATTCCCCCAACATTCTTGCTGGTGAAGCCCCAGTGTCTCGCAAGGATCAACTTCAGATGTTGGCTACGGAAGCCCCAGTCAATATAGGACAAGCCTCTGAATTTGGCATATGAAGCTCTTGTTGCATTTTGAAGAGTGAATCTCATGTTGATCCAAATTGTCATATCGAGACCACTTCATGTTTTGGCATTTCAACCTCTGGGGGCCTAACTGTCATTGAGAGTTATTCAAATGTTCGATGTCTCGCTGTTAGAGGCAATTAATAACTTCTGACATGCAATACCCAATCGGTAGGGAGTTAACTGTCTTTGAGAGTTGTTCAATCATTTAATGCTTCTCTGTCTGAGGCAATTCACAATTTCTGACATGCGATACCCAATCGGTAGGGAGTCAACTGTCTTTGAGAGTTGTCTTGTCAATCGATGCTTCTCTGTTGGAGGAAATTCACAATTTCTAACATGCAATACCCAATCGGTAGGGAGTCAACTGTCTCTGAGAGTTTCTTGGCGGTACACAATCCCGATGTTGCTAAAGAAAGAGCTTTGAGATTTGCGGGCCATACTGACAATCCGAGATGGCACTTTGTTTCTATTGATTCCCACATTAAGGGTTCGACTGTCTATGAGAGTCATCCCACATTCGATGCTTTGCTGCTGATCATAATTCATGTGTTCTGACATTCAATACTCCTTCTTTGAGGAATCAACTGTCTTTGAGAGTTGTTCGGCAGGACACAATCCTGATGTTGCTGAAGAAACGAACTTTGAGCTTTGTGGGCCATACTATCAATCCGAGATGGCGCTGTGTTCTGATGATCCACCCATAAGGGACCTAACTGTCTATAAGAGTTGTCCCACATCCATGATATCCTTGATCTCAAGAGTTACTGAAACTGATGATGATTCTCAAAAGTTAATATTTACATTTCTGAGTCCCTTCAAAGGATCAACTGTCAATGAGAGTTGTCTTGTACCCTGGCATTTGCCATCTGAATTTCCGTGTTACCTGGAGCAACCATTCTCAACAAATCATATTGTTATGCAACCACATCATTTCTCTTGAAATAAAACCCAAAACTCTAACATGCAGCCCCAGTTTGGTGTTCATTAATTCGACATATCTTGCCGGCATTTGAGATTCTGAGATATAAAGAATAGCATTCCTTTGTTTCTTTTGCTGTGACAGCTTCCAGGAGTTGGCAGGGGAACGCACGAGGCCAGTATTTTATGAAAGCAAAGGGAAATCCTAGTGGGATCTCTGACATCGTGTTTGCGCAGAAATGAAATGATGGAAGGACGAGAGTAGGGGAAGCCCCTAGACTCGAGAAAAGTATGCTCACACATTGAAATCAAAGACTCAAGACTTAAACAAGCGTTAATGGTCAAGTTCCTCAAAATCAAATGGACCCTTCTAAAATTGGATTAGCATTTTAATTCTGATTAAATAAGCTTGACAAATCATTTGAACACAAGTTAGACCGTGACAAATCGACATGAGAACATCTTTGGGCATGAGATATGATTCGCGTCGCCGTCTGACCTCATTTGATGAGAGGCCTTCATCTTCGTTGTCTCCTTTTCTTGATATTGATCACACCATTGGAGGTTGCACGATTTTTTGGTTCTTGGGCTCCCTCAGTGTAAGGAGTTGGTAGAGCACGTTGGTCTCCAACAAAATCCACCAGTTGTCGTCGTTGATGGTGCTTTGCCCAAAGTTGATGGAGCGAGATCTCCTTAGTGCAGATTGGCTTCGCATGCGCGGTGCTCCTTGAAACTATGTGACATGAAATGGTCTGACCCTCGGTCCCTGTCTCGTCTTTGATACGAGCGATGAAGTCTTCAGAATGTAATGCCATTTTCCATCGTTGAAGGCATACACATAAACTTGAAGTGTCGCGATATCCTTTCTAAAACAATTGAATTAAACAATAAAGCAAATGGAATATGTACCAAAATAAATGAATAATGCTTCTTCTTTTTTTTGCACTCAAGAAGAAACATCATAGCGTGCGGAATACAACAATTTTTACAAAAACGTAAACATACAATATGCGAGAATTTACAATGCATCATACATTAAAGGAAAATTGCCGACACTTGCGTTGGCATGACTGTGATAATCTTCGGCCTTCTCCATTTGATTAGCCTTTCCAAAAATGCCTTTTGATTGCACCCTGAAATCTTCGTTCATCGGGTGACTTTGTCGATCGCCTTTGTGAACTTCGTTGATTGCCTTTGGCCCTAGTTCCCATCTCAATCAATCACAGTCTAAAATTTGTTCAGATTTCATTGATTGCTTTTATTAGGTGAGATTAATTGTTTGCGGGTCCAGATTAAGAAGGCACTTGGTTATAAGGCAAGTTCATTGACTGAAAACATATATTACATGACAAGCAATAAAATAAAAGCATGAAGGCAACGACACACTCTTAGACTTAGAAGACAAAGAAGATGTGTGAGCACATTACTAAGCGATACGCAAAAGGGACAAGATTAGGAGTACGGGCGGGGAGCCCAGTCACAAGCAAAAAGAGATCTAGATACCGGAAGCTAGAAATCTCCAAACGTGAACAAAAGTGTTGCAGCCTTGCAAGCTAGCAAACCAAAAGTCTGTCCTTTTATTACCTACGCCGTCGGGGTGAAAAGCACTTGCCTTGGGAGTCAAGTGAGCCCCATGGATCAAATATCTGGCTCGGGCTTCCGAGCCCCCATGAGATTACGGACTTTATCCTTGAGAGTGTAACATTCATTAGTAGCATGTGAGGCTTTTCCATGATATTCACAATACTTGCTACGGTACGGTGCCGGATGTGACGGGCGGAGAATCTTGCATTCTTGTATAGGCCACAGGACCCCATAAGGACCTATTCTAAAAGGTGGCACCGTTAGCCTTTGGGACGACATGCCATATGGAACATCTACACGGCTTGAGTGTTGATCATTTCTTTTCCTTTTTATTCGTGAAATACCCGGGGCATCTTTCAATCTGGAAAATACATCGGCGGTAGCCATTGGGCTGCCCTTAGAGGAAAATGATGAGCTATCGTCGACACAAATAGATTTACCCGATCGAGGGGAATTAGGAACACGCCCAGTCATCTTGAGAGGTTTGCTGAGCCTCTGATGTAACTCCTTGCTTATGGATGAACTACCCTTGAGGCTGATAATTCTTGTTCTTGGAACCACAGGAGAACTTACTGGAGGGTCATTGAGCCTTATATAATTTTCTAGAATAAGAGGATCCACCCTTTCGCGATCGGATTCTTGATCAAGGGACATGACTAAAACATTCTCATCCTTCGTCAATTTGACTACAGAGCAATCTGATAGGGGATCGATGAGCCCCTGCTGGCTTTTAAACTTGGGAGACGCATCATGCTTTGTCTCATCATCTTGATTGGGGAGTGTGACCGGAAGAAACTCATGTTTTACGAATTCTTGAGTGATGATCAGGCAACAAATTGGCAGAGGGCCGCTGAGCCTTCGGTGGTTTTCTGGATCTGAAATTCGTTCTGGGAGTGCATCATGGCCAAAAGGGACCATTGTGGTACTGAGTCTTGATGTTTCTAGGATGGCTGGAGGGGAATGAATCACCATATGATTGTTAATCATTGGTTGCATCTCTGAAAGAGGTGACTCGTCATTCTTCACATCTTGATTAGGGATTTCAAACGAGGCTCCTTCCTTCGGTGCTTCTGAACCAGGACAAGTCTGCATAGCATTCTTAAACTTCGGTTGGTCAGATAAAAGAGCCACAACCCGGTCAGCCATTTCCTTTTGACATTCTTGGAAGAACCTTAACATAAGATCTGTATGTGCCTCCAAACGATCTTTCAACCACTGTTCCATTCGAGGGTTGGGTTCAAAGTTAGTCATCCTTGCACTGATTCGGGCTTCCAAACATTGTTTCCACCACTGTTCCATTTGAGGATCGGGTTTGAAATTATCCATCTTCGCACTGATATGGGCCTCCAAGCGCAGTTTTAACCACTCTTCTATTGCATAGGTATGCCCAAAGTAGCCTGAGTTCCCACTCTAATTTGCAGATCCCTTTCCTTTCTTAATCATAGCTCGAAGGATAACCGGAGTAAGGTTTGATCAAAGTGGCGCTTGAAATGGACCTTGAATGTCGCGCTAGAGAACAAAAAGAATTCTCCATCTACAAGATAAATGAAAAAGGAAACTATTTTAGATTTCTGGGGAATAAAGATTTATGTACAAAAGAAGCTAAAAAAAAAAAAAAAAACTTTTTTTTTCAAAATTTGAAGCGCAAGCAACGCACAAACCTATGAATGCCGGACAAGCACCTTGCTTTGTTTTGACACGTTTTTTCATGAAATCTTGGAATAGTGGATACCGTCTCCAAAGTATAGGACCAACGTTTTTCACCTGTACTATTGGCCGTCCAATCCCCTAGCGAAGGGCCTATACTCTTTCTGGGATCCACCATTCGGTTACGGTCTAAGTGAGGGTCTTGACAATTTCAAGTCAATCCAAGAATTCCACATGATATCCACAATTGAGGTCGCTTATAACCTTTATTTTGGGAATTCATAGGATTGAAGGGAAATTGCTAGACAAAAACCGGCATGAAGTCTGGGACGTGTCAGTTTTTGAAAACATGGACATCGTGGCTTGGTAACGGGTGAGATTGGCTTACACCCATCGCAACGACTAATAGGCATTCTTTGGGGTGAGAATGTACACCGCGGGCCCTATAGGGAAGTCCAATGAGCTCCCTTATACCCTCGAGTTACCTTCTGGGGTTTGTACGGTTCTACGAGACGTTATTTTCAAAAAACATGCATGTGTGTGAGGTATCTATGAATTTGAAAAATGATTTTGAAAGTAAGAAAACAAGAAAATATTTTTCCCTTTTTTATTCTTTCCATTTTTTCCTTTTTGTCTTTTTTAAGGGAATCACCCACCACGCATGCATATATATATATATAAATAAGAGGGTGAAGGAAAAAGAATGTCCCTACAAAACAAAGGTTAGGGCATAAATATACAACCCAAGCAAGGCAAGTAAAGACTGGCACACACAAAGATTAGAGTCTAGCCCACTTTTAAAAAACATTCCCCAGCAGAGTCGCCACTGTGAGAGCCCGTGCTCGAAATCACCGAAATGATCGATCGTGAAAGCGATCCGGGTCCGTTTCATGCTGATGCGCTTTTGGAAATGCGCTAGGTTCTCACACAATGGTTTCCTCTCGATGGAATCAAAACAGTCAAGAGTCGCCACCTCATTTTATTTTAGGAAAAACGAAGATAAAACCTTTTTTTCAGAGAAAGTGGGTTCGGGGGCTAAGTTACGAGAAGAGAAGGGATTAAGCACTCTCCTCGCCCGTGATGGTCTCTAGTATGCATGCCACTTAGATTCATTTTATGCCTTTTCTAACTTATTTTTATGCCCTAACAAAAATGGTGATTTATATACATGGGAGTCTTCTTATTCTAGGAAGGTTTGTTTAAATTCACAAATGAGAGTCGGTTTGGGTGGACTCACACTTGGTTTTGAAAATGGTTTTAACATTTATATACAGCAAATCAAACACATAAAGGGGTGGGGGATTAATATTTACATTGGTGTACAAAAGGGAAACAAATCCCATCAAATAACTTGTCCAAAAGTCCGTCCCCAAATGATTTAGGGAATGCTGTCATTTTTCTTTCTTGTACCTGCTTGTGTACTCACTCAATCTGTAAAGTAAAGGTTATGAAAACTTCCTAACACATCAATCATCTACCATGAATTTTCCCTTGATTTTAGGAGCATGTTATGGTGTCCAAATAAGGCATGCAAGATAATGCTTTCCACAGCCCAGTCTGACAGATTTTCATACATCCATAAAATATCCACTTTTTGCATCATGAAAATGGGGAAATCTGTTGTGGAATTGACCCTTCCCAACCCAACACCCAAGCAAATCGCAAGAAAACCCGGCACCACAAACAAGCACAAGAAATAAGAAACCAAAGCAAAAGACAAAAAACGAACACAAGAAATTGTTTACCCAGTTCGTCAATATGTTTACTACGTCTGGGGGCACTACCAAGCCAGGAACTTGCACTATAATATGTAAATATGGAGTTACAATGAGTTATAGGGAGGAACTTTATTTATATAGCAAACCTAGAATGAGACCTAAACCTAAACATAAGACAAATCCCGTCAAAACTGCTCTTTCCCGAATTCCCATCGAGGCACCGAGCGCCCGCTTGGGTTACCCCAAGCGCCCGCCTGAATTAATCCGCCAGGAACCAAAACCTTCTGCCCAAAAGGGTGCCCGCCTGGTCTATACCAGGTGCTCGCTCGGTATGTCCGCCATCTTGTCCTCCTCTTTGTTCCTTAGAAGATCTCTACTCCAACAATCTCTCACCTAGAGATCAGCCGCGTATACAAACCCCGTATCCGTCTTCAACTCATCCTTGGTGTCGTCCTAGTGCTCACCTCGATCATGGTAGTGCCGTCCTCCTCCCCTATTCTCCAAGCCCCGTTGAATCTATGCCCAGCTTCAACTTCACCTTGCTTGAGAAACCTGGAGCCTTTGCATCCGATCTACACTCACCGTTAGATCTACGTAGCAGAATATCCGGTCCTAGAGTATTTGGTCCATCTTCAGTGACCCCTTGTCCTTGGTCATCATGAAGCGTGCCGCTCCCACCCGAGTTTAGAATATACATGCAAATTTCATTCGCATCACAGCATTCTTCAAACTCCCAGAGCTCATACTCCCCACCATTAACAGACCTCAAGCATTTAGCCTTGAGTACAATCCGATTCTCCACCAAGGCCTTCCACTTCTTATACATCCTGAAAGATTCATCTTTCCCTTCTAAGAAGTAATCCCGGACCTTCCTTGTCGAATCATCAATGAAGGTCATGTAATATGACACACCAAACTGAGAAGTTACCGGGGATACCCCTTCTCACCCATGTGACCCAATCGACAGAGCCACAAATCCGTATCACCCTTGGATGACGCCACCGTGATACTATCCATGGTGTTTGTCAAATACAATCTTCCTTCCCTATTACCCCAAGCGATCTCACAATCCTCCTTGGTAATAACCCAGTTCCTGCAGCTAAAAGTTATCGTGTAACCTTTTTCACCCAGCTGCCCAACTGAAATCAGGTTCTTTTTCAAACCCAGAATGTGACTGACCCCGTGTAGATGTAAGACGTTCCCGTCCGATGCTCCTATTCTGACATCCCCCTTCCCCTTGATTTCCAAAGGCTCGCCATCCGCCAGATAGACCTTACCGAAATCACCGGAAGTGTAATTTTCCATCGCTCCTGCATTCCCACATGAGTGGAATGATGCCCCCGAATCCAGCACCCATGATTCTAGCGCACTACTATCGCTCAGAATCAGTACATCGTCACCTTCGATTATCACATTCCCCGATTTATCCCCTCGCATTGGACAATCCCTCTTGTAGTGTCCTAACTCCTTACAATGATAGCACTCTACCGATCCTCTCGCAACCCTTGGTCTTTCTTTGTTCTCCTCATACTGATCCCCACCCCCGATTACACTTTCCCTTGACCCTGTTCTCCTTTTATTGCTAGAACCCGGTCTTCCCCTACTAGTTGTAGCCAAGACCGATTCCGAAGTAGACGGTGTCCCCAACTTCTTTATGCGATTTTCTTCGCCCAAGAGAAAGTCCTTAACATCATCATACTTCAATTTCTTCTACCCGCTGAAGCATTTAACGTTGTCACCGTTCCGCTCCAACTCCTTGGTAAGGACGCTAGCAATAAACACGCATGAACCTCGTCACCGAAAGTAATCTCCAACGCAGTCAATGAGTCTTTAATATCCATAAACTCATCGATGTGTTTAGCTATGGATCCTCCCTCTTGCATCTTGAGACTACCCATCTTGCGTATCAAATCAACCTTATTTACAGCAGATGGAGTTTTAAATCTCTCAGTAAGATAATCCAATAGCTCCTTGGTGGTTTTCGCCTTCCTGGTAGTCTTCGCGATCCACTTCGATAAAGTAGATCGAACCACCCCTAAGGCTTTCCGATCCATGAGATCCCAGTCTTCCTGCTTTTCTTTTTCCGGTTTGACTCCTGTTAGAGGCTTATAGAGATCTTTATTATACAAGAGATCCTCTATTTGCATCCTCCAAAACCCATAGTCAGACCCATCTAATTTCTCCACCACTTGTTTATCCTTGCCCATTCTTGATTGCCTGATAAACCCCTTTGATCGTCCAACCAAAGCTCTGATACCAGTTGTTGTGGAATTGACCCTTCCCAACCCAACACCCAAGCAAATCGCAAGAAAACCTGGCACCACAAACAAGCACAAGAAATAAGAAACCAAAGCAAAAGACAAAAAACGAACACAAGAAATTGTTTACCCAGTTCGTCAATATGTTTGACTACGTCTGGAGGCACTACCAAGCCAGGATCTTGCGCTATAATATGTAAATATGGAGTTACAATGAGTTATGGGGCGGAACTTTATTTATATAGCAAACCTAGAATGAGACCTAAACCTAACATAAGAGAAATCCCGTCAAAACTGCTATTTCCCGAATTCCCATCGGGGCACCGAGCGCCCGCTTGGGTTACCCTAAGCGTCCGCCTGAATTAATCCGCCAGGAACCAAAACCTTCTGCCCAAAAGGGCACCCGCCTGGTCTATACCAGGCGCTCGCTCAGTATGTCCGCCAACTTGTCCTCCTCTTTGTTCCTTAGAAGATCTCTAATCTAACAAAATCATGGAAAACACTTAACATGAAAGTTGTTCCTAACATCTCAAAGTTTAGATATGGAGAGTTTCAAGGCATCCAACAAGTTTAAGTCATTCAAAACACCTATGACTTTTTCATGTCAGAGATAAACAAACACAAATCTGCAGATCAAGAGCCTAAACAATAGATGGAAAGAACAGCTTCTACTCATGGGAAAAATATGATTTAGCATTATAGTCTTCCTCTGTTTGTCCAGAAAAAAATCTATTTTGTGGTATAAGACCAAATCCCAAGTTTACTATGCTTAAACAGAGCAACAAGACACAAAGGTACAACATGGACAGACTATTGGGAATCCACACATGACATGAAAACACCCATGAAAACTCACTCAAATGAAAAGGTATGAACATGAAACTTTGGGTGAACATAGATATGCATGTTATATACATGAAACAACAACCATTCAAGCCTTTAGACCTGATTCCATGATGCTCTTTATTAAGATGAAACAAAACATGGCAAATTCAAGGTTTATGAGAGAAAGCAAGTTATTCTTTGAAAAGCTCTTGAATCCCCAACATACCTAGACTTGATACTCATACATGAATGATATATACACAAGATAAATAGCATAGCATGCTCAAGAGCTCAAAATATCATTATATATCATCATTTAAAGAGAAGAACAACAAGAGTACCAATATTGTTTGATTTTAGACATCAAATGGAGGTCTAGCCTAACAAGGTGGCTAGACCCCTCAAGAAATTACATAAACCACTACATATTACAATTAAGAGGATTACACGATGAGAATATTACCTAGGTTGTGCTCCCTTTGCTTCGAAGGGAAGGCTTTTTTGGTGTTTTTCTTAAGGTGTTTGCTTTGTGTTTGTGTGAGTGTGT
Source organism: Campanula takesimana (assembly GCA_026119855.1). NCBI lineage: Eukaryota > Viridiplantae > Streptophyta > Magnoliopsida > Asterales > Campanulaceae > Campanula > Campanula takesimana. The sequence continues at coordinate 119,734 of JAOWBW010001605.1, forward strand.
TGTGGTGGTGCTAGGGTGGTGTGAGGGTGGTGTGGTGGTGGTCTTATGATTGAGTTTTGAGGGGGTTTGAGTTGCTAGAGAGAGCAAGAGAGAGTGGAGTGAATATGGGCTGTGTATGTCTTGTCCCTTTTTAAGTGTGTATTGGGGGGATGTATATGGGAGGATGGAGGAGGTTTTTGATCATCAACTACTCTTACATCCCTAAGGCTTCATGTCAGTCCATTATCCCCGAATTTTGGGGGTTGCTCATTGTCCCAAAACGCCCTCATTTGAAGTACCAAAACGATGATAATTCAGCACTTTCCCACCTTGTGGTTGACTTTTTTGACCAGTTTGACTGCCACGTGTCATGCTCTGATTTGTCCTCCCTCTTTGACCGTGTGCTGGCTGTAAATATCTGAATTTTGGGATATTTTACAATGTGGATAACCATCTTTCCCGCTCCGGCTTTCCGCTCCGCAACTGCTCCGTCGTGCGCGCTCCGGTGTCCCGGTTGTCTGCGGGTCCAACATGAGAGTTGCTCGGAATATTTTTCCAGTCATGCCTGTATATTTGAAATATTTTCATAAGAAAGGAATGACAATCATATATTTTTAATGCACAGAATGGACGGTAACGAGCAATTCTAAGGGCGCGGGCCCCGTTTCGGGTCCCGCACCTCAAAAATTTGAAGTACACGCTTGTTTACTCGTTTTTTTGCTATGATCATGAATTTGAAGTCTGTTAATCCATTCGATGCACCGATAAGGCTCACGGCACTCCCGCACAGCCGAATCGAGGCCTCTAGGTCAATTTTAGGGTTTAGACCGATAAAAAGGGTTTGATGAGAGGTGCGAGATCGGGGTATCTACAGGGACAAGGAGGCAAAGGAGTGAAAACCAAACGGGGATTAGGGGAGATCAAAACAGAGGGAAAAATATGCACAGGAGGGCGAGCGGGCGCCTGGTCTACACCAGGCGGGCGCCCGGTGTTGATCAGAAGAACTGGTCCTGGCGATGGAGGTGGGCGGGCGCCTGGTACTCACCAGGAGGGCGCCTGGTGCTGCGTCAGAAATTCAGGAAAGTGCTAATTTTTCTAGGTTTTCCATATGTACTTGGCTTAGGTCTCTCTTGTTAGCCTATATAAACATAGTTCCGACCTAGAACTGATTGTAACAAATTATTAAGGAGTGTTTAATAATATATTAGCTTGGCGATTGCCCCCGGACGTAGTTCATGTGTTGAACGAACCGGGTAAACAATTTTTGTGTTCTTGTGTGTGTGATTCTCTCATATTTGTGCTTGTGGGTTTTGTGTTCTTGATCTAGATTGCAACGGGGTACCACTAAATTCCCAACAGATCCACATGGTATGCATTAGACATCATAAAACCATGCTTTTAAGGGATAATATTGTTTTAAAATTAATGGAATCAAGTAGATTCACACAATTATGCATTACACATAATCATGTTATGAAGGGATAGTCAAACTTGAACCATTGGGTTTTATTGAAGCCAAAACTTTCAAACCTTTTAAAAAACTTTATGGATGATGAATATCAGCACTCTAAATTCAATAGAGCCTCTAAACAACATCACAACTTGATGATTCAACAGGAAAAAAAATGAATCAAAAGCGTTTTAAGGATTTTCCAAAAGAACTCAAACTCAATCAGAATATGAGCGGGCTCTGATACCAATTGTTGGAACAATCTTAACCCTGAATGCCAAACTCATTTCTGAAATAGATTTGAGGAAGAGATGAAGGAGGAAGCGAATGATACCTGTCGAATCCATCTTGATGTTGTAGGGAGAAATAAGATGAAGAAGAAGAAGATGTAGGTAGATGATCTTCTAAATGATGAGTGCCCTTTAGTTTCTCAAGAACTTCTTAGACAATAATGAAGATGATATTGAGAGAGAAAGTAAAGAATGTAGTAGTCTTTAAGGGTTGATGGAAAGCCCTATATATACAAGACAAAGAGACACTTCATTTAGGGACCACACCTATTCATTCTTAAGTGATGTTGATTTACCTTTTTGCCCATCAAAAATAGATAAATTACATCTCAGGAATTCTACACATTATTATTAATAACTATACTTTATATTATCATTATAGGTATGATTTTATGTATGGAAAAGCTAAATGACTTGTAATGCAAGCCATGTTCTAACACTTGCAATTTAGGATATCAGAAACTTACAAATTGTCAAAAAAAAAAAAATGAAATTATAGCTTCTGAAGTGTTTTGTGAAATTGAAAGCAGCGTAGATATATATATCTACATAATAAGAGAAACCGTTTTTTTTTTAGTGCTACTATTCACACCCGCATAATTGCTGAACAAACCCGCAATGCTAAGTTTACATAAAATAATTATCCAGTATACCATATGATTTCCAATTCTACCCTTTTAAACCCACACACACTTAAATTAATAAAACTCACCCAAATCAATTCAAATAAATAAAACTCACCCAAATCAATTCAAATACTCAAATCCCTAGCCGGTCTCTCTCCCAATACCGACGACGATCGGCTGCAAAAGGAAATGAGTCTCAAGAATGTTTGCTGAAGAGAGAGTTGTTGTTTTAATCTATTAAAAAGGCTTTGTAAAGTGTTGAGATAGCCGAGATCCTTGAAGATCTCGGAATATATTCTTTCCTATTTGTATGTATCTTTAGTTATTTAGTTTCCTATTTGATAAAGATGTAAATAGGTAGGAATTATCTTTTAGCTATTTTGTAGGGATTTAGTCTTAGTCTCCAAGCAAGAGTCTTAGTATATATTTTGTATGTATGTACCGAAAATCACAAGGAAATAAACTGAATTTATTTTCCTCCATACTTTCTCCCTATTCTTGGTTTTAACTTGGCACCAGAGCCTGGTTTATCAAAGCCATGGCCGGCGACGATGAAGTCCAGAAATCCAGAGTTGAAAATTCCGGCAAAAGGATGGAGATCAAGGAAGAAAAGAGATCTCCTTATTTTCTTTCTTCAAGCGACAATCCAGGAATGATTATCACCCATGTTCAGTTGAAGGGTGAGAATTATGAAGAATGGGCACGAGTTTTCAAAGGATCGCTTCGAGCGAAGACGAAAACGGGATTCATTGATGGCAGAATCCCATGCCCTGATGATTCTGATGAAGCCGACCAATGGTGGACGGTGAATTCCATGATTGTTTCATGGATTTTTAATACCATTGAACGAACTCTTCGCTCCACTATTACCTATGTGGATGAAGCGAAGGTTATGTGGGATGATTTAAAGGAGCGGTTTTCGATGGGGAATGGACCGAAGACACAACAATTGAAGGCGGATATAGCAAACTGCAGACAAGGGAAGAACGAGAGCGTGGCTTCTTATTATGGGCGCATAAAGAAACTGTGGGACACTCTTAATGACTTTGAAATGTTGCCAACATGTTCATGTACTGGCTGCAAGTGTAATATTGGAGCTATGTTAGTAAAAAGGCGTGAGGAGGAACGAGTTCATCAATTCGTCATGGGGCTAGAAACTCCGAAGTTTGAGAACGTAAAAACCTCCATTATCAACACAGAGCCATTGACTTCTGTGAATAAGGTATATTCTAATGCTATAAGGGAAGAACAGGTGCTGGGAGGCGGACATGGGGAATTCCCGAATCCAGCCAGTTTCATTGTTAGAACGGTTGACAGATCAGTTGATAGACCAACTGTGAGCACAGATGGCACGTCAGTTGGCTTGACAGAAAAGAAGGATATGAGCAATGTCACTTGCTCTCACTGCAGGAAGAAAGGACACAGTGCAGATTCGTGCTTCAGGCTGATAGGGTATCCAGAATGGTGGGAAGACCAGCGGGGGAAGCCAGCGAAAGGAAAAGGTGGAAATCAATCTTCTTCGGGAAGAAAAGATCAAGGGAAGCCGAGCACAAGGTCCAACAATGCAGAGGTCAGTGTCGAATGGGTTCCAGATCAGGCTAGAGCGCTGGGATTCACAGCAGATCAATGGAACAACTTCAAGAATTTTATGCAGACACAAGTGCCGACAACTGTCAGCACAGTTGGCAGCACAACTGGCAAGGCAACTGGTAAGATGAATGATAAACGTTGGCTTGTTGATAGTGGAGCCAACCGACACATAACAGGGGACATCTCTTTGCTCAGTGATGTTCATGAAATTAAGGCGGATCATATCGGTTTGCCTAATGGGAGATACATGAAAGCCACAAAAGAAGGCAATGTTGAGATTGCCGCGAATCTTGTTTTAAAAAAATGTCCTATATGCCCCAACTTTTAACTGCAATCTTTTATCTGTCTCTCAATTGCTTCAAGATTCTAATTATTTGGTGCATTTTTCTGACAAACAATGTGTTGTACAGGACCGGGTCTCGAAGATTTTGATTGGAGCGGGTGAACTGGACGGGGGGTTGTACTACTTGAGGAGGTCACCGACAACGCAAGTATGCAACATTAAAGAATCTGGCAGTTTTCAGTTGTGGCATCAGCGACTCGGGCATCCATCAAGCAAAATAGTGGGTTTGTTACCTTTTATTAATCGTAGTAATATTTATAAAGAAGTTTGTGAGATTTGTTGCAAGGCTAAACAAAGTAGGGACAAATTTTTACTTAGTGAAAGTAATTCTAATGAGATTTTCGATTTACTTCATTGTGATATTTGGGGTGATTATCGAAAACCTGCTTTGTGTGGTGCCGTTTATTTTTTAACCATTGTGGATGATTGTTCCCGAGCGGTGTGGGCTTATTTGGTCAAGTCCAAGAGTGATGTTTCCCAAATTTTAAAAAACTTTCTTGCCATGGTGGAGCGGCAATTTAATAAACGAGTCAAGAAAATTAGGAGTGATAATGGGACGGAATTTACTTGTTTGGAAAAATATTTTCTTGAACAAGGGATTGAACACCACACTACTTGTGTTCGTACGTCCCAACAAAATGGAAGGGTAGAAAGAAAGCATAGACATATTTTAAATGTGTCTCGTGCTTTGATGTTTCAAGCAAAATTACCGGTTAAATTCTGGGGGGAGTGTGTGTTGGCGGCTGGGCATTTAATTAATCGAACCCCCTCAAAATTATTAAACGGGAAAACTCCTTATGAAATTGTTTTTGGGAAACCTCCTTCTTACTCACATATTCGGGTATTTAGGTCTTTATGTTATGTTCATTATTCTCGGCGTGATAATGATAAGTTTGCAAGTCAAAGTAGGCGATGTGTGTTCTTGGGGTATCCTCTTGGTAAGAAAGGATGGTATGTGTATGATCTTGATGAAAATAAGTTTCTCGTTTCTCGGGATGTTATTTTTGTGGAAAAGGAGTTCCCTTTTGCTCACGGACGGACTGACCAAGATGAAGCATACACGAATTCTGATATTTTCCTTTGTTCTTCCAATAATATGGAGGATTGTGAAGAATATGTACATATGACTGGTGCGTTGACTCCACAACCCACTGGACAGTTGACCGAACATTTGGCAGAACAAATACCTGCCGCTGATGAAGTTCCTGACCCAGCTTTCAACCAACTGACTGACCAAGTGACTGGCCAGTTGACAGAACAGATTCCCACACAGTTGACTGAACAGGTTGAACAGCCTGCCGATTTGATTGAACCAGAAAATTTGGGACGTGGTCAGAGAGTTAAGGTTCCTTCAACCAGATATCCAGCTTCTGAATATGAATTGGGACAATCACAGGCACATACCACTCAAGCTACACCCCCGTCCCGTCCATCTTCTCAATCCAAATCTTCAGGTACTCGCTATCCCTTATCACACTTTGTCAATTGCACTAAATTCTCGTCTGCACATCGTTGATTTTTGGCTGCTATTGACTCAGGTGTTGAGCCCAAACAATTTAGTGAGGCGGTTAAAATTCCTCAATGGCGTGAGGCTATGTCTAAAGAGCTTAATGCTCTTGATCAGAATGGAACATGGGAATTGGTTGATGCGCCTCTTGATAAAAAGGTGATTGGAAACAAAAGGGTCTATAAAATAAAGTACCATGCTGATGGAACAATTGAGCGCTGCAAAGCTCGATTGGTGATCTTGGGAAACAGACAAGTTGAGCGTGTTGATTTTAAAGAAACGTTTGCACCTACCATCAAAATGGTTACGGTACGAGTTTTTCTTAGTATTGCTGCGGTCAAATGATGGGAACTTCATCAAATGGATGTTCACAATGCCTTTCTACATGGTGATCTTAGTGAAGGGGTGTATATGAAGGTGCCTTTGGGATATCCGGCTTCATCCTCTGGGAAGGTTTGTAAACTTAAAAAGTCCTTGTATGGTCTTCGCCAGGCTCCTCGTTGCTGGTTTGCCAAACTTTCTATGGCATTGAAGGGGTACGGATTTGTTCAATCATGTTCTGACTATTCTTTATTTTCGTTCAAAACTTCCACTGCTGAAATACATGTTCTTGTCTATGTTGACGACTTGGTTATTGGTGGGAATGATCCAGTTGCCATTAGCCGCTTCAAGGACTATCTTAGTAGTTGCTTTCACATGAAAGACCTTGGGCGTCTTAAGTATTTTTTGGGGCTTGAAGTGGCGACACATCCGGATGGTATTTTTCTATCTCAGCGCAAGTATGCGCTTGATATACTTTCTGAGGTTGGTCTTCTTGGAGCACGTCCAGCCATTACTCCTATTGAGCAGAATCACCGTTTGGCTTTGATTGAAGATGATGATTTACGAGATCCTGAGGCTTATAGGCGACTTGTGGGCCGCCTTATCTATCTTACTATTACTCGCCCGGAGTTGTCCTACAGTGTGCATACTCTTGCACAATTCATGACTCGGCCTAAGAGGGCTCACTGGACGGCCAATCTACGTGTTGTTCGGTATCTGAAAAATCGTTCTATGGCAAGTGCCACGTGTGAATTGAAATGGCTTCGAAGTTTGCTTGGTTCATTCGGCATTTCTCATTCCGCTCCTATGACTGTTTTGTGTGACAGTCAATCCGCGTTGCATATGGCCCAAAATCCTGTCCATCACGAGCGAACCAAACATATTGAGGTTGACTGTCATCTTGTTCGCAATGCTGTTCAGTCAAGTGTCATCACAACTGCCTATGTACATACGACTTCACAGTTGGCTGATCTTCTTACTAAGGCATTGGGTAGTCGACAGTTTCTCCATCTTCTAGGCAAGTTGGGCGTCTGTGACTTACACGCTCCAACTTGAGGGGGGGTGTTGAGATAGCCGAGATCCTTGAAGATCTCGGAATATATTCTTTCCTATTTGTATGTATCTTTAGTTATTTAGTTTCCTATTTGATAAAGATGTAAATAGGTAGGAATTATCTTTTAGCTATTTTGTAGGGATTTAGTCTTAGTCTCCAAGCAAGAGTCTTAGTATATATTTTGTATGTATGTACCGAAAATCACAAGGAAATAAACGGAATTTATTTTCCTCCATACTTTCTCCCTATTCTTGGTTTTAACTTAAAGCTTCTCCCATCCAATAAGAAAGTATCCCTATTGCACTGACCGGAAGCAATATTCCTGCTTAGAGCTACAGTTGCAACCAGAGAAGCAGCATCCTTGCCTCACATCTTACGGCCGTTGTGATTTCATTTCCATAGTTTAATGGCTATTGAAAGGCGGGGATACTAGGGATTGTATAGTTCCAAAGATTTTGGTTTTTTTTTTTTTTTTTTTTTTTTTTTTGTTGTTATTGTTAGTTAAGGGTTTTAGGCAGAAATATGGAATTATCCATGTCTTTATGCGGTTACATGTATGAAATCTACGTGTTTCAGAAAGTCGCAACAGAAAGTATATGATTGAGTGTCGTCCTTGGTGTTAATTTATGGGGATTTGTGTATTTAAATTGATTTGGGTGAGTCTTATTAATTTAAGGTGGTGTGTGGGTGAGGGTTTAAAAGGGTAGAATTGGAAAACATATGGTATATTGGATAATTATTTTGGATAAGCTTAGTATTGCGGGTTTATTAAGCAATTGTGCGGGTGTGAATACTGTTAAGAAACAATATTGCTAGGATTTCAAGCTTTTGCTGCTGCTTCTTTTTTTTTTTTATCAAAAGCTTTTTCTTACTACTCCCTCTGTTTCAAGTAAGTTGCAACATTTTGCCATTTAGGACATTTCATTAATTTAAGTTGCAACAATCAAAAAATGGAAGTTTTTTATTAATTTTATAATCTTCTACTCATTCTTCATCTTCCTCTCAACCACTCATTATTCTCCACTTATTCTCTTTCCTTCCCCACTTATTCTCTCTCTTCCTCACTACCTTTCATTCTTAATATAATATTAGTATCCTTAATTTCCCAACTTCAAAATGAATGTTTCAACTTACTTGGAATGGAGGGAGTATATACCGTATAGAAAAACTATTTTCTTCAAAAAAACAAAAAAAATGGGGGAAACTGGTTTCTTCATAATTTATAAAAAAAAAAAAAAAAAAAAAAAAAAAAAACCTATTTTTGTTGGGTTTAAGATTTAAGGTTTAAGAGTAATACTAATATTAAAAAGTGAATTTTTTTATAGCTTATGAAAAAACTAGTTTCCTCTAAAACCTATTCACAAGGCACGACCGTGCCAAGCCACATCCATGAAGAAATAAATACAGATAAGCAACTCAGTAAAAGAATCATAGTATACACTTGTTTTGCGATAATATACTGACTCGATCATAAATTTATATGCCACGCTATTATTATATACTCCCTCCATCCCATCCAAATTAGGATTTTCTTTCTGAGTACGGGGATTAAAGAATATTAGTATTTTATGGAGAAAAGTGGTAATGAGTTCGATTAAGACATTTTAACCTTTATACTTAATCACTAATTATTTTTAAAAAAAAACAACCATTAAATTACAAATTACAATAAGACCGCCACCACAGACCACTATTTCCTCCATCATCAGCACATTACAACTGCCAATATGTCACCACAAAACAACAATACCAAAATCAAGAAAAACAAAGTAAAAAAATATCCAAAATAAATGAGCAAAATCTTGATCTACACACACACATCCACCTAGATTAACCATACAACCAAATACATCGCTTTGAATGAATATGAACAATAAATATAGATTAAATTAGTTATTTTAATAAATATACAACACTTGTTATTGATACACCATTGTGAAAGATATCAATATAAAAAAGTTTTTGATTTTTATTATAATAATTAAATTAGTTTATTTTATTGTTTAAAGTTTAATTAAATTAACAATAAAACAAATTTGAACATGAATTGAGGATGGAAGTAGTAATGTACTAATGTACATGTTTTAAACGACTAGTAATTTATAAAGATTAGGATTTTGGGAAAACTAATTTCTCCATACGGTACAAAAAGTCTATTTTTAATATAATTTCACCTTTAAAAAGGCGAGTTTAAGCTTTAAAACAGTGAGTTTAAATCGTAAAAGACTAAAAAATAAAAGTGAGTTTAGGTCATAAAACACCCAGAAATAAAATAGCGAGTTTTTTTTTAACAAAACGACAAATTCATTCATTCACAATAATAAAAGAGATGACACTCCACAAAAGCCGAAGGTTCATCCCAAATATGAGAAGATTTTACATTTTCTAAACTACAACATTGAAAATTTAGCTTGAAATTTTGAGACATACGGATTCTACTCCAAGGACAACTTGGAAACTGCCTCCACCTGATATTCGAGAAATCCCACATCGGATAATATTTAGCGTTGAGCACTGGATCTGCTTGAGAATCTGGGTTGACGAAGAGACGCCCACCAAACATCTCAAAATAGCGAGCTTAAGCTTTAAAATATTGAGTTTAGGTCTTAAATATTAAAACACCTAATCTATACTCCCTCCGTCCCAGCTCACTTGACACTTATTTCCATTTTGGTTTTCCCCAACTCACTTGACACTTTCCAAAATAGTCTACTTTTTATAATTTTATATTCACTCTACCCCCACTCATTCTCTCTCATCATCTTCCACCACTCAATTTATTCAACCAACACTACTATTTACCCCTCATTCTATCTCTTCATTTTCAACCACACATTTTCCTTATATTATTCTTTTTCCTTAGTTATTGTGCCCACCTCCTAGGTGTCAAGTGAGGTGGGACGGAGGGCGTATATTTAAGAACAAGATTTTTTATAACTTATAAAAAACAACTTTCCCCCAAAATTCCCTGATTTATAAATGTTTTTCCATCCCAAAATAAATTTCAGTTTAACTTGTCACCGTTTTGAAGAAGTGTATATCACACATTTGTACAATGATTGTACCCTTGTAAACATACACTAAATTAATTTCTTTATATAGGTATAGAAATGTGAGATATATTTTATAAAACGCTAAAAACAAAACGTGCAAATGTTGTACCAAAACCACAATGAAATGATCAAATTTGCTTATGATCAAGAACAAATTCGATCATTCATTTTTTGAGAGATTTTCACACATTCGATCATTCATTTTTTGAGAGATTTTCACACAGAGATAGTATCGTAGAACAAGGGGATACAATATCATCAGAAAGTTAGTCCCTCTTTTTTCGTTGTTATTACAAATGAACTTTGAGCAATAATTTAAGGAGTAGGTTTTGAGGGAAACTAGTTTCTCCATAAGTTATAAAAAGTTCACTTTTTAGCATTAATATTACCCTTAAACCCTAAACCTTAAACCCTAAACCCTAAACCCTATAAAAACATGACTTTTTATAACTTATAGAGGAACTAGTTTCCCCTAAAATTTTCTGTAATTTAAGTTACTTTTAATTTTCCTAATGAAAATTTAAAATTTACTATTGATACACCATTATAAATACTATCAATACCAATTTATAGATTCCCATTAAGATAATCAAAAGTAGCCTAAACTATTGCTCAAAGTTCATTCGTAACAACAACGGAAACAAAAAGGACTAACTTTCAGGCACAGGCACAGAGGGAGTATATTTTTAGCAACTCTAACCATTATACTTTAGAATACCCTCCCATTATTTCCCAAGAAAAGATGGTTAAAATTATGGCACTAATATCCCTACTTTTGGAAATAGTGAGTGCATATCTAAAGAATAAAGGCTAAATAAAAGTTACATGGCCAGATAGAAAGCATAAATAGAGTGAAAAATAGGTCAGCTAAAGACATGGGTTCAGGATATCTGGAGGCAAATCCAGTTGAAACTGAAGTAAGAAACCTGAAGAAATTCAATTAGTCAAACCCCATAATCATTAAAGGGTTTAGAGATTGCACACAAACACAACTCAAGTCAAGGTAAATCATATAGTCAATAATCTCCATCACATTAGCGCTTTAATCTGACAAGAGAAGCAAAAAGAGTGACTAGCAAACCGATATACAAGTTGCAACCATGCGCAATACTAGAGCGATATGATCCATCCAAGCTTCACATATCTCTCTAATCCCTGTGTGGTGGTGGTGACATGTCAGCAGACCTCGACCTAGATCCAGATGGTGATCTTGCTTGTGCAGGCGGGGAAGACCTATAGCGTCCTCGTCCTACCTCACCCTCATACGGGGGAGACCTCCTACACAAAAAAAAAATGAAGAATAAATATATCAATTCATAGTATAAACTCGTAAAAGGTCAACATCAATCAGCAGAATGAAACCCATTTCCAGAATCACATGTACCAAACTGATCAATACTCCCTTAGTCCCATAAAAATGTGCACAGACGTCCCTTTTGAGCGTCTCATTTATAAGTCTCACTTTCCCAAAATGAAAATGTTATAATACTTCTTTATTCAATGAGACCCACTTATCATACTCATAACAACTATCCACTACTATTCTCTATCCCACTTTCTCTTTCCTACCGCACTTTCCATACTCACACCCAGTGGTGAAGCTAGGTCAGGGAGAAGGGGGTCACTCGACCCCTTTCAATTTTGGAACATGTCAATTTACCACCTTTATGATTATAAAAAAAATGTCTTTTTAATACTAAAACTGACGAATATATACATTTTGACCCCCTTGATTTTGGATAAATTTTGCACAAATTTATAATTTTGACCCCCTTGTATACTAAAGTTGAATACCTCAATTATTATTTATTTATATAGAACAATCTCGACCCCCTTAGTGAATATTTCTAGCTTCGCCACTGCTCACAACACCTAATCTACTAGTGATTTTGTAAAACAAATATACTCCCTCCTTAATTCTGGTGCACACCCAAAAGTGTGCACATTATTATGGGATGGAGGGTGTATGATACAATCTTCAGTGTCAAATGTCCCCAAAAGCGTTTTGGAAATTTTATGATTTTAGAAACTCCAGCTCGAAGAAAAAATATTAAATGGTTCTAGAATGCCACAGAAAGGCAACAATTCGATGAGATGGAGCCCTAGCCAAAAAGTCTTCTAATTTACATGAAATTTGCATTTATAACGCCTGCTGACTTTAAAAAAAAAAAAAAAAAAAAAAAAAAACTCGTCTAAAAAAGGCTTCCTATTTGTTCGCAAGAGTTCAGACAACTAAATATGTGTACAGCTTTAGGATCCAAGAACCAAGCATAAAGCCGCAACTCTATCTTAAGGTATACTCCCTCCATCCCAAAATGAACTTCCCACTTTTTTTTCTTTTTTTTTTGACAAGTTTAAGATTTCAATAGGATAATTACATCAACCAAAAAATTATTTCTCAAAGTTCATTCGCAATAATGACAAAAAAAAGTGGGAAGATTATTTCGGAACGGAGGGGGTACAAAACAAGTAAGCGTATTCTTTTTCTGCGAGATCAATACCAAGAGACCAGAAAGAATAACTAAGAGCCATCAAAGCTATACACAATACCTTGCCCGATACTGCTCGGCACCACTGTCATAGCCTGGGGAATATGACCTACGAGCATGTCCTTGTGGGGGATGATCTCTGGGTGATCTTGGGTCCCTTTTTGCTGGGGAAATAGAGTAGTCACTTCGCCTTCTAGGAGCAGGAGAGTAGGACCTGATAATTTAAGGTGTATTTAGAATTCAGATTATTCAGTAGGTTGTACAAAGAGCTAATAGAATTATATATTTACCTTGACCGATGACGACTTCTAGACCCCGAAGGACGGCGAGGAGAGCGAGAACGGGAGCGAGAACGGCCTGCAGGAGAGAGCATCCATAATAAGAAAATGAAATTTGAGCAACAATCCTAGGTTAAGTAAAATGTATTAATGAAAATCTAAAACTTGTTGATGATACACCGTCTACAATACTATCAATAACAAGTTTTTAGATTTTCATTCGGATAGTTAAGTTAACCTAAAATTATTGCCTTAAGTTCATTCAAGTAACAACAAAAAAAGTGGAACATCATTTTGGGACGGAGGGAGTAAGAGAAGGGACGATTCACGAAGTTCAAAACAACTATAAATGTAAGCCAATTGTTACCATATTGACCAGGACGGCGGTCATCATAGCCTGATGGTCCCCTGCAGTATTTGTGGAGGTCAATGTCAAGCAAAAAATGCTGATGATATATAGTCTTGTAGCCCATTAAAGGAAGAAAAGCAACTTCTATTACCTAACCCTAGTTCTTCGGCGCATCTCTTCGGGCCTTTTCCTTGTCTCAGCAGCAAGAACAACAGAAATCTCCCTTCCAGCAAATATCTGCCCATTCATATGATACTGAGCCTCTGCAGCATCTTCAGCATCCACAAATTGCACAAAAGCAAATCCACGAGGTTCCCTGCATAAGAAAACCCATTGTGTTATACTAAAGTACCCATATTGTGTAGCAACCCAAATTGCTAAATATACAAACAAAATATACCATATAACAAATTGACTCGGAAATTTCAATGCTTTTTCTATACCTTTTCTTTAAGTATTTAAGCATCAGCTTCATAGATCTTCTATAGAGAAGAACACATTGAAATGATAACAAGCAGCTAAGATCCAAATGCTGACCTTTTGCTTCTACAATCATGTATGAATAGCAACCTCAAAAGACGCAAGTGACTTGAAAATTCTTCACATTCTTGTAAAAAATTGGAGCACTTCAAATCAAGCTTGTCCCGTAGTTAAAACCTTGTCATATGGACTTCACTTCGTAAAGAATCAAAATCTTCTTCCTCAACAAACTTCTAGTGATCGTGTGATTATATAATAGATCTTCATAAAGGAACATCTTCATTGGAGCATTACTCTTAGTACCCTTGGTGAACAATAATGTTATTGCATGTTAAAACAGTGGGACTTCATCAAATGTGGGGCTTGAACTTGTTTTAACTTCAAACTAACAGACCCCCTGACAAACCAGTTAAAAACATAACTCACCATGAAAACAAATGATAAAAGCCTTTAAAATAGTATGAAATATCGCTTAAAAACGCCTACCTAATTTCTATAAAACTGAGTAAAATCACTTCAAGATACAAGTAGCACGCAAGGCAATTCGATTAAATTAGCAAGTTTAACTTCTTCTACAAGATCTCAATATCCAAACCACCTGTTATTTTGGAACCGTCACGTAATACAAGTCATACCCATCAGGGTTGTACTTATGTCCAGCCTTTGAAAACAGTTACAGCTGTATAACATGCCCATGTCGCAGGGCAAACCATAGTCTCTGAATCCCACCCACAACCATTATCTAGTATTGCAATACTCAGAGGGCCAGGGAAGGCTGGTCCAGTCAGCATCATATGAAGCATAGCTAATAACATTAAACAGGAAACAAGCAAAAAGTTGGCGAATGATCAAATGTAAATAAAAAGGCCAGTGCTTCTTAGGATCCCCAGTTTAAACATTTGTAAAAATGAATGTGAAAACATCTAGGAGCCGGAAAGAAGTTGAGCATGGCCGCTAATCTCTGTTCAACAATTATTTCAGTACTAGGCCATCTTTAGCTTAGCTTTCATAAGAGAGATCATTGTTACAATCATGGTATGGTATTAGTTATGGAGAAAGTCAGAAAAACATTAATTGACAGGAGTCACAAAGCAGCATTTGGCTGCATAATGTGAGTAAATCTATTATATCGAATCTTTAAGTTCAAAAAAACTCACCCTGTGTAATAGTTCTTCGGGAGATAGACATCCCTGACAACTCCAAATCTTTCGAATGGAACTCGGAGCTCTTCTCCCCTGGAAGTTAAATTTTAAACAAATATGAAAAGATACAATCTTTTAGATGAGTTATCATTAAAGGATAGAGGCGCACCAACATTACTATGTGTTACTACCTCTGTCCCAAAATGAATGTCCGAAATTGCTCTTGATCAAGAGAAATTTTGGACATTCATTTCGGGACAGAGGTAGTAACACATAGTAATGTTGGTGCGCCTCTATCCTTTAATGATAACTCATCTAAAAGAGTGTATCTTTTGAACAATTTTGGACATTCATTTTGGGACGGAGGGAGTAATTATTATAAGTAACTTTAACCATTCATTATAACTGCCAAAGAAGATTACCTGCAACTTAGAGGAATGTTTCGAACCAAAAGGCTACCATGATTCTGATCCTTCTGCCTTCCACCTCGCTCACCACCATAACCCCTTCTTGGAGGGCTTCTGGGTCGACCTCCTCCATAGCCTCTCCTTGGAGGACTATAGTATTGTGGGCTATATCTCGGCATGATTCAATCTAAACAAGATACAGTATAAAGAATGTAAATGTTTCAAAAATCACAAATTTTTATGATTTTAAAAAAAAGGGTACTGAAGTACTGATGAGGAATGAAAATCCAAAGTCCACAATGATTTTTATTTTCTATTGTTTAAAACTTGAAAGAAAAATCCACTTTCAAGCTCCTGTATCAACATCGTGGTTTACCAAAGTGTTTGCTCTCCTTAGTTTTTTCTTGAAGGAACTCATTCTAGTGTTCAATTCACTTATGCAACAAAATCGAACAGATTACAGGAAGAATTTCACTTAGCCCCCTCTCCCAAAAAGAAAAAATAATAATAGAACTCAGCTTTTTCCCCTTCTCTTTAAATTCAAGAACACATAGTGATAAATGAATATTACCAAGAAAACTGACAAGAACAATAGCATCAGTTTGGCCAACATCACGGTCAAAAAAGAGATGCCACCCTTCAACCCCACACACAAATATATATATATATATATATATATATATATATATATATATATATATATATATACATATATATATATATATATATATATATATACGAAAACAAAGAACACACATAAATAAAATAATAGTTGGAAAAAAAAAAAAAAAACTGCAAACTACTCCTAATCATAGAGAAAGAGAAAATTTGAAAAGAAAACATTCTCGCAATTAAGCTAACAATAATTGAATTATCACCAATCTAGGGCAAAGGAATTTCAAAGACACAAAAACAACTAGCTTTTCACGATATCCTTCAATTTGAAACATCAATACACCTTCAATTTCTAGGAAAATAATAACACTGCAAAACTGAAGGTAATTGAAGAGAAGAGAGATTTACCTGAGATTTTTCTTTTTGGAATTTGATTGATCCAATAATCGTATTTTTCTTATAAATAAGCGTAATAAAGCTGGTTCACTTCGACGACGGGCCGGTACTTTTGCTTAATCCGTATTTTGTGAGTTAATCTCATTAATACCCAAAATTCATATGTTACTCCATCTCTCTTAAATTTAAATGAATCTCCATTTAAAAAAAAAAAATGTTTCAAAATAAATGTCTTTTTTTTATATAAATTTGTCTTTAATTTTTTCCATCAAATAATTTTTACTAGTCTCTTTATACTTACTGAAAGTTTTGGTAGCTAGGATAACAATAAAAACACAAAGAAACAACACAGTGTAATCTCTGGTGTGGTTACACTAGAGCCTACACTTAACAGAATTACAGCGGAATAACAAGAACACAGAAACTTAACACATCTACAGCAGAATGCTGTAGACACAAAAACGAATCTTCTTTATTGATTGAAAACTGAAGTACAGAAATTCTTAAGAAGAATTCACGAAATATAAAAACTACTTAAACACCAAAGTAACACAAGCTTTATGCAAACTTGTGTTATACTAAAACTCTCTCAAACCCAACTACTAAGCCAGGAGTATTTTCTCTGTGTAAAAACCGTACAGAACAAGGAGGAATGCCGCAGTATTTAAACTTGTTTACTTCCTTGAACTCATTCCATCCTTAGCACTTGAGAGATAACTACAAAATAATTAAAAGATATACACTACAATATTCAAATATTAGTATTGTTAGTTTCCTAAAAACAAAAAGATAAATAAGTAAACATAATATATTATAAATAAGAAAGGCATAAATCCTAAAAATAAGAAATATTCTAATTTACCAAAATACCCAAAAAGTCATGTGATACTTACACACTTTCAATCTCCCCCTGATTTATGTCTTTCTGGCAAAAAAACACACATTGTACCCAATTTAAAACTAAGCATAAGAACAACTAAGCATGAGGAGAATCAGGAAGCTCCTGATATACATTTGAACTCGAAGCTCCCCCTTCATTTCTGCTTACTCCCCCCTTTTTGGCCAGAAATTGCAGCCAATAGAGTCCTTCTCGATTTTCCAAACTCATTAAACATGCCCCTAATATGCCTCATTTGTGCTTCAACAAAATGCAACTGATCTTCCAAAACCTGAACTGGAGGTACTGGAGGCGGTGGTGTAGCCCATCATCAGCAACATCAGTGTTGGCAGGAGGAGGAGGATCATCATGAAAGCGGACTGGAAGGTCAATGGTGCGCACATTCCCGGGACTACCCAGAACAGGTTGAATTCCAAATTTATCAGGAACGGCAGACAAATGATCAGAAGACTCAATTTGGACCCCTTGATGTAGACATAAAGCGCAGAGATGAGACAAGGAAATGGTAACCCCCAACTGATTTGAGGTTTTTCTGCAAACTGGACTACACAAGGAAAGATGATGTCACCTAGGCTGAAAGGAATATCATAGACAATTCGATAGATGAGATCAGCCTGGATGGTGTTGACATTGGAATGATTTGATGATGGCTTCCAGTTATAAGAGGCAACTTTGTGAATAAAGCTGTAGAAAGAAGTGAGATTGGCACTCGTGAACAGGCTATGCCAAAGAGTTTCAAGGCCATTGGTGATGGAAGTGGCCAGAGTAGAAAGAGACACACTAGTGGGGACAGAAGAGGGAATTGGGACTTTCAAGAACTCATTGATTTTTGAAGCAAAAAAATCAATATATCTCCCCCTGACATATACTTTACCAAACAAGAAAGACCTTGGATTTTGACATCCTGAACCATATTGGCATAAAATTCACACACCAGTCTAGGGAAAAAAGGAGAGGGGTAATCCACAGAAAATAACAAAGATTTCTCTTCCAAAAATCTGGTGAGGTTCATTGTATCAAACATTTCATCCCTCACACGCTCCACAAGTAAATCGTTTGCCAAAAAAAGAGGGAAGTTTTCTTTAGCTTTATTTGACACAAAAAAGTGATCAACTGGAGAACTTACAGAGCTTGGCTTGGAACGAGGTCTTAGCACCCGCTTAATGGGAGCATTAGAAGCAGGGGCTTTTGATTTTTTGAAAGTACGTTTCGGTGCAGGTTCTGGTGTAAGAACCTCCTGAGCCTCATCCTCAGCTGCAGCCCTTTCCTCACCCTTTGATACTTTGTAGGGCTCATCACTGACACTATTATCATCGGAAAAACCCACGGAACTATCTTGACTTATCTCATCATCTACAATAGCATCCTCCTGAACAATAGCCTTGCCCTTTACTTTTCAAGAGGCTTCAATTAGCACATTTAGAGGAACATTCTCCTCATTATCCTCTGATGTAGATACATGGACAGGGGTTGTCTTAGGGCAAGAGGCTGTGGAGATTTCTTGAGCAGTAACAATCACATGAGGAAACACATCATCCTGGGAGCTTGCCGCAGCAGTAAAGGGTATAGGATTACCCTCAATGGGTGTTTCACTTGCTTCTCGATCAGGATTGCGAGAGGAAATCACAAAATTGGTAGCATCGGGACCTTCTGAATCACTCGAATAAGGGGTTGGAATATAGGACCGAGTTCAGCGTTTAGAAATAGAAGATTTCGGGGAACTACCTTTCCTCTTTTGACCCTCTGATTTTGAGGCAGAGGTTTTTTCACCAAACCCTTGTTCCCCCATTGTAGATACCCCGGGGAACCACGGCTTGGCTAGAGCGGTGAATTATCCTAGGATGTCTAACTTGTTTTAGATTGCTTAGAGTCGCCACCTATGTTTTTAAAGGAACATAAGAAAAACCTAGAAATAGCCTAATTTATGTACAAAACCAGAGATTCGGGAGAGAAGGGTTCGGGGGTTAGGTGACGGAGTGGGAAGTACTTAAACACCCACTCCGCCCCGCTTACGCGGGTCTTGCTACTATTGGTGTTCTAATATTTACATGTCCTTCAATTAATTAAATAGAAATGTGCTAACAATTGTGATGAGAAGAAAATGGGAAATAAAGGGGAAATAAAATAGAATTGTTTTATTTATTTAATGATAAAGATTACATGTAACAAGTAATGTTAAAGAATTACATTAAGAGATGAAGAGAAATTAACATGGTGAATTAAAGTTAAGATTAAAATGTAGGGAGATAACCTTAACTAACTTCAATATGTGAAGTAGTCATGTTGGTCATGTCCCATTAATGGGGATTGCATACATCAAGAAGAAGAAAACAAAGGAAGAAAATGGAGTTTGTACCTTGAGAAAGAGGACTTGGAACCTTGACTTGAAAGTGTTATTGTTGTAATGAAATTATTGTAAAACAATTTGTGTAGAGTCTTGTTACTAAGAACTCTTGTTGGGAGAATTTGTGTATAATGTAGTTGGTGAATCAAGGTTGGAGTCCAAAAAGAAGTCCCTTTCCAAGGTAGAAGATGATGGTTTTTATAGGTAAAAAAGAGAGGGAAATGATGGAGGGAAATTGGTCATCCATGTGAAATGGAATGGGCCAATCACAAATAAGATAAATGAATAAAAGAAAAATAAAAGAAATCAAATAATAAATGAAAGAAATATTAGTTTTTTGGGAAAAGACTTAGAATTTGGGATTGGGAGTTAATGAGAAAAGGGGGGATGAATGTGGATGTAAAAACATGGTTTTTTGTGATCAAGAAAAGATGTTTGTAAATAAGAAAAGGGAGGGAAATAAGGTGCAATCCGTTACTGCCAAAGTGGGAAGCGCGCGGGTCCGGATTTTGGGGCGGGACGCGCGCACGGCTCACTGGCAGTGCCGGAAGCGCCAAAAATGACAGAATGACAGAATGACCCTAAAAGTTAACTCTGTTATGCAGTTTAGTCCAAAACTAACAGAATCAGTTAGGAACTTAACCGAAGTAACAGAAATCAATAAAAATAAGTTAAATAAAAATACTTTGTATGCAATCGGGGTGAGAGGTCCAAGGCGAGGTGTCTACAGAGCCCCTCGGCGACGTGGATTGCGAAGCAAAACGCGTCGACGAAAGAAAGACAACCGCCGAGGACATCGACAAGAGAAAACAAAGACTCGAGAAAGCAGGAATTTGAAATTACAAAGGATAGAAATGCGCTCCCTGTGTGAGCGACTTTTGCTGATGGAAGAGGTATGGTGATTTTAGTGGTCCACCATGGACCAAAATTGGTGCGCGGTGCAGCATATTCTGATGCGCTGTGCGACACTTGTTGATTCTGGTGCGCGGTGCGGCATATTCTGATGCGCTGTGCGGCACTTGTTGATTCTGGTGCGCGGTGCGGCATATTCTGATGCGCTGTGCGGCACTTGTTGAATCTGGTGCGCGGTGCGGCATATTCTGATGCGCTGTGCGGCACTTGTTGATTCTGGTGCGCGGTGCGGCATATTCTGATGCCCTGTGCGGCACTTGTTGATTCTGGTGCTTTGTGCGGCACCTGGTGCTCTGTCCGGCACCTGTTATGTGTATGCTTTGCAGATATACGTGCTTGTGTGAGATGTGAAATAGGAATTGCGAGAGAAAATTGTGATTGTGGTGTGATATGATCTTGAAAGCACCTTTGTAATGAGAGAGAAGTAAGAATGTAGAAAGTGATCTTGTGTGCGGTGTGATTTTGAGGAAAGCATTGGATGTATTCATACCTTCACTTACCATTGCCGCTTGAGTGGAGATGGATTCTTGATGTCCGCGGAGGATGCTTTGATGGAGAATGTCCATTCTTTAGATGTTGATGAGAGAATGCCCTTGATGTTGGGTTGGCGAGATGGTATTCTGGATGATGGGTTGGTCGTGCCAAAAGGCTGCCTACGTATCCCTTTAAGAGAATCAGACCAGCGTAGTTCAAGGATGATGGAGAACGCTGGAGGAGAGGCTAGGAGCAAAGCAAAGTAAAGCACATAATTTTGCACATAGAAGGAGAAAAAGAAAGAAAAAATCTTTTTTTTTTTTTTTTTTTTTTTTAAAGATTAGAAAGGAAAGAATATGCACACATGTGAGGAAAAGAGATTTTTTTTTTTTTTTTTTTTTTTAGGTTCGTGGGTGAACCATTTTAGCCATTGTGTGTTTGTAAAGCCCACCCAAGATCAAGTCATGCTCAGTCGAAGTCTGGATTGCCTCGCTTGAATTCTGTTGTCGCTGGTGTGCCCAACGAAGATTGATGTCTAGCCCCAAGAGATTTGTCGGTTATGGGGCTTCAAAAAGGCTTTTGATGCCGAGATGAGGGGTTGCTGATTGTAAAGCCCCTATAATGCCTTTGATGCCAAATTTTGAGGGACTTGCATAGCTCCAAGATAAATCAGCTCTTGCCGCCCTTTGTTGTTGTAGTGAGCAAGCCCCAAGAGGAGATCGTTGATGCCAAGCTTCGAGAGATTGCAAAGCCCCAAGTGTCGTGGGCTTGTAGATGGCGGGATGTGAGGACCTTTCATTGTAAGCCCCAAATTACCTCGTGATTGGCTCGGCATTGAGAACGGATGTACCGTTTGGTAGAATTCTTGATAGAGATCTCCTTCTTGCTCTTTCTGGGGAGATGAATGGCCTCATTGTGGTCGATACCCAAATGGCTGAGGGCTTATGTCAAAGGATGCAGTAATGTCTTGCGGTTCCGTCGAGGTCGCGGAGGATAAGGTCTTGGCGTGATAAAGTCTCAAATGAGTATGCTTGCTTGACTCTTCTTGAGTTGAACTAATGACGGATCTTCGGATGCAACTAGTGCTGTGGCCCAACTTTATCTGAGCTGCACCTTGTGCTTTTGATCTTGGAGAAGGGGGTGCTGAATTGCAGAAACATTGGGATTGGCCGTGGCATTTCCCGCTATAACCCTGTTTTGATTAGAGTTTAGCATATTGAATCTTTTTCCTTTTCTCTAAGACTTCCTTCAAAATCTCGCTGTGAGTTCTAACAAAAATCATCAACTTCATTCATAACATCGGAGTCTTCATTTAAAACCAAGAGGCCTTTGACTTGAAGTGTTGAGAGACCCTTTGAAGCTTGATTGTTCTCATGGAGCCATAAGACTACTCCACATTGCACTTGCTCGAGTATTGTTGCCCAAAAGACTGTCGGTCGCGAAGCCCTAATACTGCCCTTTGCTTGAATTACTGTAATGCCGTAACCCAAAAGATTGTAGATTGCGAAGCCCGTTGAGACCTTCGGTGCTGAATTGAGGAAGCTTCCAATGTTGCACATGACTTTGCTGGGGATACCGCTGGGGAGTTAATTGCTCTTTGCCGAGGGAGCCTTTAAGACTTGACCGTAGCCCTTAGAGTGCCATCATTGATTGCGAGAAAGGTCCATCCTTGATTGGGGGAACGAGCACGGACACACGCGACAAGAGGGCTTTTTGACATCCCTTTTGGGAGACTTTGAGGATAGTCTCACACATCTTTCTCGAAAATAGCCTCTAGGGTGTATTGATTGTCAAGTGAAGCAAAAGAAGTCATTGTCCTTGAGTCACATAGCCCCTAGGGCGTCACCATTTGTTGAGCAAAGCAAGAGTGACTCATCCTCGTGCGAGGGAACAAACATGAGAGGATATGGCAAGAGCTACTCCATTTCTCGGGAGCCTTTCGGCGTACTTTAGAAGCACATACTTGAAGAAGCTTTGAAAACTGAGACACATGTTGTTGCTATTTGCTGCCCAAGCCAATTGACTAGCTAGGGATTATTTGTGTAACCTCGTGCCCTTTTATGATGGGCTTGTTCTCGGATGGATCTTGGTTACCACGGGCCTTCTTTTCATGAACCCAAAAATGCACACTGCTGGAGAATGATGCCGATAACCCAAGACAACCTTTGATGGTGCTATATCTTGTCGAGCCTTTTGCAATCCCAAAGTTGACTCGGTGGGGAATTGACTTGCTGAGGAGATTCAATGTAGAACTTGTCTTCTTTAGAGGCCGGGGATCTCCATTTCTCTTTCCCTTCTCTCTCTCACTCTCTCATTTTTTTTATGACGCACCCTGTTTTTTGCCTAGACTGCCCTTTCGGGTTTTCAATCTAGCGGGCATCTCTTTTGCGTCTTCATCATTTTTTTTTTGACTCAATTGATGAGGAAGTGTGCATTGACTCTAGCTGAGGAGATAAGACATGTGATTTTGTGGTGGAGACCTTTTGTCACTAAAGATGAGTGACATTGACTCGACTAGGGAAGTGTCCCTAGTATTGACATGTATTTTTTTTATTGAATTGAATGACTCACGAAGACAAGTAAGTCATTAAGAGAGAAGAGAAGGAAAGCCCCAATTTGATTGCAAGAAATTGGGAGTATGCAGAAAGAATATAAGTCCCTAGACTCGACAAGGAGCGCGAAATGATTCCAAATCTAAGAAAGTTGTTCAATCTTTTTGGTGATTAATTCATTGGCAAATGAATCGTACAAAGATGTCTTGACAAGTTCGAGATGAAGGCCAATCACCATAACGCGCTAGGGCTAAACATATCTTCTTTCTTGCATGAGACCGGACCCGCAGGTTGCCTACGTTCCTCCAGTGTAGAGGCTCAGGTCACCGTAGTTCTTGTGGATTCTCCATTCTTCGTGATGAATTGTTGCTCCGTCCTTCGTTGGTGGATGATGATGATGATCTTGATGTGAACTTCTTTGATTGAGGGGGATTTTTTTTTTTTTTTTTTTTTTTTTTGTGCTCTAACTTTTGCCTAGGTTGATTTGAAGAGTTCAACCTAGCGAGCATTTTTTTTTTTTTTAATCCCCCCTTTGAAACATTGCTTGATTTTTCTCCATGGTTGTTGCTTCACCTTTGATGTCTTGGCTTTGTCTTCGTCGTTGATGATGTTGCCTTCGTCACAATGTTTAGCCCCTAGGCGTTCAAGTGATGGCCTTCATTCCAAAACTCGTTTAGACATCTTTTCATCATTTTGCCAAGAATTAGATTGAACAACTTGGAAGAGTGTATAAGGACAAGAACGACTTTTATTTGATAAGAAGACTCGACACTTAACATGGGACGAGAGAAAACATTAATGCACACAAAAGAGGACTTTTGACTCTTTTTTTTTTTTTTTTTATTCCTACTACTAGGTAGAGAAAGAGAAACGGAGATTGTTGTTGTAGTCCCCATTGTCGTTGTAGTCTCCTTGTGGCATGATTTCTTGTAGAAGCCCCATTTCGAAACCAAATCATTCTTCTTTGATGAGTTGTTGCATGTTGGCACTCTCTAAAGGTTGCTCTTCACCCACAGTAAATTCGCCGTTGTCGAACAAATCTTGGATGATGTTTCGGAGAAGGAAGCACCCTTCGGTAGTATGGCCACTATGCTTGTGGTAGCCGCACCATTCACCATGTGCATGATTCTTCGGTATCGTCTTCGGCTTGTACCCCTCTAAAGGCTTGACCTTTCCACTTGCCACCAAAGTTTCAAATGCTTCGGCTTGGGTTACTCCTAGGAGAGGAGTGAAAACTCGGTTGTTGGCGGTACCTTTGTAGCTTTTGAGGGACGGGCCACTTGAGCATGCTTTACCCTTAAACTTTGCTTTGCCGTCGGTGAGCTCTTGCAAACGGGTTTTGAGTTCGGAAACCTCTTCCTCGTGAATTCTTCTTTCATAATCAAGACGAGCCTTGAGTTCGGAAACCTCTTCTTTGTGAATCCTCTTGTCGATATCGAAACGGGCTTGCCACAAATTGACTTTACGGCGGGCATCCTCGACAATCCTATCCATTTGTTCCCCCATTGATTTCATTATGTTGAGTAACCCTTCGTTGGACACGAAATCATTTCCACCGTTGTTGTTGTTGCCGTTGGAAGCCATTGGACCTATTGGAAGAGCACGGTTGATCTTAGATTGGCCCCACAAACACCTTTTGGATAAAATGAATTAACCCACAAACAAAGAAAAAGACGCAACCACATAAGGAAAAACGACTCTTTTTTATTTATTTATTTACAAAGTCGGAAGGACGTGGTCTTTTTTGGGGTTTCTAGGAAAATAGTGGAATCGTCACACTAGTATATAGACCATCTCGCGGTCCCATATACTCATCGGATTCCACCACGCTTGTGAATCCTACATGTGACGGGATTAAACTAAATTAATGTAGTAAATCATACATGCGGGGACGGATTTTTTTTATTTTCGTCCAAGATAGCCACTTTTGGGGACGGAGTTTTATTTCGTCCATTTCAACAAGTTGGCATGTATGATTTGAAGACATTAGTTAGGGAAATCTTGGTACATGAAAACCGGCTTGAGTCACAGAGTGTTAGACCCTAAACTAGAATTGTGTGGTTTGTGCTCGGCTTGAATATGAGGCTTAAAGGTCACCCCCGGCATGTAGTCGTGAACTACGCCACGGGCTGAGGTTTACCGCTTCGGAAGAGTCAAGGTCGGGTGGAGCTTGAAACTTCCTAGGACGGGCCTCGACGGGTTTGGGGTTGGACTTGTGCGACTCGATTGTGAGCAGTTGATAAGAATATGTGCATGTAGTGTGAGGTCTAACATGTGACAAAACATTTTTTTTTTCAAAGGAAATAAAAAAAAACAAATAAGCACGTAATTTACAACTTTCGAATCACCCGTGTGACCGATAAAAATAAACAGAAAGTAAAAGAAATTGTATGCAGGCCCGGTGCCCACACACTGTCATTCTGTTTTGTTTCTGTGCACTGTTCTGTTCCGGGAATACGCCCAGAAGCGCGCGCATTGGGTTGCCTATGCGGAAGGCGCGCGCGTGAGAGGAAGAAGGGCAGAGGCGCCCGCTTCTGGGTGAGAACCTGCAAATCAGTGGGTTCAAGGGATTGCCTTGACCCTTAATTAAGAAAACTTTCCCCTGCAGAATTGTTAGCACATAAATATGGAATTGAAGGACAAGAAAGGAGGCGGGCGATTCTGGTAATTGGGGTCGGACGCGCGCGCTTTAGGCCAAGAAGGCCAGAGGCGCGCGCTTCCCACCCTTTTTACCAGAATTCCCAGAAAACAGTAATAAGAACACCAAAAGTTAAGAACGCAAGTTTAACCCTCTATCAATCCCCAGCGGAGTCGCCACTGTAGATACCTAGGGGAACCACGACTTGGCTAGAGCGGTGAATTATCCTAGGATGTCTAACTTGTTTTAGATTGCTTAGAGTCGCTACCTATGTTTTTAAAGGAACATAAGAAAAACCTAGAAATAGCCTAATTTATGTACAAAACCAGAGATTCGGGAGAGAAGGGTTCGGGGGTTAGGTGACGGAGTGGGAAGTACTTAAACACCCACTCCGCCCAGCTTACGCGGGTCTTGCTACTATTGGTGTTCTAATATTTACATGTCCTTCAATTAATTAAATAGAAATGTGCTAACAATTGTGATGAGAAGAAAAGGGGAAATAAAATAGAATTGTTTTATTTATTTAATGATAAAGATTACATGTAACAAGTAATGTTAAAGAATTACATTAAGAGATGAAGAGAAATTAACATGGTGAATTAAAGTTAAGATTAAAATGTAGGGAGATAACCTTAACTAACTTCAATATGTGAAGTAGTCATGTTGGTCATGTCCCATTAATGGGGATTGCATACATCAAGAAGAAGAAAACAAAGAAAGAAAATGGAGTTGTACCTTGAGAAAGAGGACTTGGAACCTTGACTTGAAAGTGTTATTGTTGTAATGAAATTATTGTAAAACAATTTGTGTAGAGTCTTGTTACTAAGAACTCTTGTTGGGAGAATTTGTGTATAATGTAGTTGGTGAATCAAGGTTGGAGTCCAAAAAGAAGTCCCTTTCCAAGGTAGAAGATGATGGTTTTTATAGGTAAAAAAGAGAGGGAAATGATGGAGGGAAATTGGTCATCCATGTGAAATGGAATGGGCCAATCACAAATAAGATAAATGAATAAAAGAAAAATAAAAGAAATAAAAGAAATCAAATAATAAATGAAAGAAATATTAGTTTTTTGGGAAAAGGCTTAGAATTTGGGATTGGGAGTTAATGAGAAAAGGGGGGATGAATGTGGATGTAAAAAGATGGTTTTTTGTGATCAAGAAAAGATGTTTGTAAATAAGAAAAGGGAGGGAATAAGGTGCAATCCGTTACTGCCAAAGTGGGAAGCGCGCGGGTCCGGCTTTTGGGGCGGGACGCGCGCGCGGCTCACTGGCAGTGCCGGAAGCGCCAAAAATGACAGAATGACAGAATGACCCTAAAAGTTAACTCTGTTATGCAGTTTAGTCCAAAACTAACGGAATCAGTTAGGAACTTAACCGAAGTAACAGAAATCAACAAAAATAAGTTAAATAAAAATACTTTGTATGCAATCGGGGTGAGAGGTCCAAGGCGGGGTGTCTACACCCATGAATGGTCCTGTCTTGGAGTGATGGTTTCCATGTCTGGAGACAGCCTTTTTTGCCATTTAGAGTAGCGAATCTGAATCTCCAAGGTGCCGTATTGTTCTCCAATACTCCTTAAATCACCTGGATTTTCGACATTGATGGCGTTATCCTCAGACCCAAGAATAGAGACGGCGACCGGAGTAGGCGTGGACTCGACCAAGGACAGGTCACCGGCGGTGTGAATGGTGGAACTCGAACCTGCCGGAATTCCTGTTTAGACAGAGAGAGAAAGAGAGCTTGGGGAGGGATGTTAGCAAAGAGATTGAGGGAGATGAAAAAGTACAGCAAACAAATAAGCCAAGGAAAAAGAACGAGAATAAATGCAATTCACTCTTTAGACTCCCTAGGACTCGAAATAGTGATGAGATATTGAATATATTTACAGTTTAAACCCTTCTCATTTAGATTAACCACAAAAATTAGGGATTAGGATCCAAGAGCAATGTTTCAAAAAAATTCATAGATAACTTTTTAATTTTATCCATATTTCAAACAACCCACAGCAGCATTCTCCCCCTCAAACATTGATATTCTAGAAATAATATTATCTACAGACACAATTGGGTAAAAACTTGTTAGGAAGAATTAGAAAGAAGCAAAAATCACTAGGCTAAAAAATTTATAAAGAAAAAACAGTAAGTGTGTCAGTCTGAAGTGAATGGCAAATCTCAGCTTGGGTGTGACTTGGAATATAACTACACCAGGGGACTCATCTTATCCATGGAATTCAATGAACCTGCTTCCAATCTGCTCAGCCTAGAGAATGCACCCACCCATTTTTTATTGTGGGAATTAAATTGTGGGTAGCTTTCACTCTTATATAGGAGCCACATATATCCCTTTCTCTTTCAAATGACCGTCTCAAATTCGAAGAGCACTTTTTATGCAAGGTTCATTTGATCACATTTGGAGTGGCTGCATACTGTGGCGGAGCAGCTGTTTCCCTTAAAAGCACCCGCTGAGAGATAAAACATGCGACATATTGTCATAACACACGTAGGAAGAGTTCACATTCCGAGGACCAGGCAAGCCAAGGGTGTAGAAACAAGTGATCACACTGAGATGAGCCATGCAAAGCAATGTTATGTAACATTTTATTATTATTATTATTATTACAGACTAGTGTACAATATGATGTGACCACACTGGGGATCACATCATCAGATGACACACAAACTAAGAGACTTTCTTAGGGTTGAAAATCTCTCAAAATCAAGCGCTTTAGTAAAGATGTCAGCCAACTGATTTTCAGTTCTTACAGATTCAAGGCTAACAATTTTTTGCTCAACTAGATCGCGAATAAAATGATGTCGTATATCAATATGCTTGGTACGAGAATGTTGCACAGGGTTCTTGGATATATCAATAGCACTTAAGTTATCACAGAAAACAGTTAAAACATTGCTAGTTAGACCATAGTCCTTAATCATTTGGTTCATCCAAAGAAGTTGGGTGCAACAACTGCCTACAGCCACGTACTCAGATTCGGGAGTGGATAAAGAAACACAATTTTGTTTCCTACTGTACCAAGAGACTAGATTATTTCCTAGGTAGAAGCACCCACCAGTGGTACTTTTCCTATCATCCGTATTACCAGCCCAGTCAGAGTCACTAAAACCTACCAGATTTGTGTTTGCTCTCGTGTGTAGCTTAGTCCCAAGTTAACAGTTCCACCAATGTATCTAATAATTCATTTCACAGATTCAAGTGTGAAACTTTGGGACTGGCTTGATATCGAGCACACAAGCAAACACTGAACATGATGTCGGGACGACTTGCTGATAGATACAGCAAACTCCCAATCATGCTACGATACAAGGTCGGATCCACATCCTCTCCATCCTCGTCCTTACACAACTTTTGGGAGGATCCCATAGGAGTCTTAAGATGAGAGGCATTTTCAAGAGAGAATTTTTTGACCAAGTTTCGAGCATACTTACTTTGAGAGATAAATATACATTCTTTGTTTTGTTTAATTTGAAGCCCAAGAAAGTAATTTAACTCACCCACCATACTCATTTCAAAAGTGGAAGTCGTGTTTTTCACAAAAAAATCTAGCATGACTTCAGAGGAGGATCCGAAAATGATGTAATCGACATAGATTTGGGCCACAAGAATGCCCTTCTTTTCTTTTAAAATGAATACAGTTTTATCGACCTCTCCTCTTTTAAAACCAATTTGTATGAGATGCTCAGTGAGCCTCCCATACCAAGCTCTAGGAGCTTGCTTCAAACCATAAAGAGCCTTTTTCAATTTGTAAACATGGTTTGGAAACTTTGAATCAATATGTTGGTCCCAGAGGGCAACAAGGGTATAGAACCGCTAGAGGAGGGTGAATAGCGGTCCAAAACTTTTTCCAAAATACCCTTAAAATCAACCGAGTACTTATCAGTTTGGCCAACTGCAGTTCAAAGCATAAGAACCGAACTGATAAAATGCACAGCGGAGTTTGCGGTTTGGCCAACCGAGTACTTATCCGTCCTTTCTCTGACTCACCAAGGATTTCCAACGGCTAGTTTTTGGGGCTCTACTATAAATACCCCATAACTTCAACCATTTGAAGTTGCTAAGAATTTCAAGAATTTCTCCCTCAAGCATTTGTTGAAGATTTGAAGATTGCCTTTGATTTACCAGAATTCTCAAGAACATCTTCATAACTTCATCCTTAGCCCAGATCCTCAAGCAAAAACACTTTAGTTTTCTTGTGCTCCCAATCTCAAAGATCTAAAGAGCCTTGAATCTAAAATCACACACGCACCTCTTTAAGTTTGATCACTTAGATCTTTCTTTTAGAGATACACCGGTTATTGTCTAGGATTTGTTCTTTCATAGAAATAGATCTTGAGTTAGTGTATAAGCTCAAAACGATTGTAATTTGTAACACTCTCTCATTATATAAGATCTCCATTAGAAATCCAAGACTAACCATCTTGGTAGAGGACGTAGATCATTTTTCCGATCGAACCTCTCCAAATAGCTCGTACTTACTATCTTGCTATTTCCTTTCAAGTCATATCATATCTAACTATTTGATTGTTTATTCATTGTAGATTGATTGATTGAACTGTGTTGTGTTTGTTATATCACTTGCCTTAGTTTCTTATTTCACCCACTTTGAGCCAAAATACTTAGAGTGTGTGTGCGCCCCCTTTATCTTACTTTGCGCCTATTCACATTACTAAATTCCGCTGTGCATTTCACTCACTCACTTAGGCGCATATCATAACGCTTATTTGATAAAGTGTGCATTTTCAATTGAGTTTATCAAGGGTACGAAAAGAATTTTAAAACAGCTATTTACCCCCCCTCTCTAGCTATTTTTCATACCCTTGTTGCCCTTTGGGACCAACAAGTGGTATCAGAGCTAACACCTTTATAAAACACTTTTGTTTTTCAAGCTTAACAGCTTGGGTGCCGATTCTAAATGGCAAACTCAAAACCTATGGCAACTGCAAACTACACTCACGTTCCGGTCTTTGATGAAGATCATTTTGATGTGTGGAAATTCAGTATATTGACCCATCTCAACTCAATCGACGAAAGGCTCCATGACACCGTAGTTTATGGACCTTACATTCCGGTTAAAACGAATCCAAATCCACGCACCAACGCTGCTCAACCTATAGTTCTGAAACCTAAAGAAGAATGGACTGAGGAAGAAACAATAAGAGTTGCAAATGATGGGAAAGCTAGAAACATTCTCCTAAGCACCCAAAGCACGGCTATGAAACAACAAGTCATGCATTGTGCTACTGCTAATGAGCTATGGGATGCCATTGAAGAGCATATAGAAGGAGATACCGTTTGCAAGGAGAGCAAGAGATACGAAGTACAAAAGAGATTCAACAATTTCTCTCAACTCCCCGGAGAAACCTTAAGACAAACTTATGAACGCTTTTGTGAAATTATCAATCTATGTATTTCACTTGGCATAAGTTTTCAAACAAAGATTTGAATGTCAATTTTCTCCAAGCTTTTGGATCAAGATACCTACATAAATCTAGCGCTCTTGAAGATGCTGGAACTTTGGATGATTGGACTCTAAGGAACCTTTATGCTAATCTTAAAGTTTATGAGCTCAAACTTCAGCGAATTAGTGAAACTGAAGGAAAATCAAAATCTGTTGCAATGGTGGCGCATAGAGAGGAAGCCCAACCTCCTGCGCCTGCGCCTATTCAGAAAGAGAAAAGTTTCGATCCCCAAATTTCTACTTCTGAGCTATTGGACATGGACGATGAAGACTTCGCTTTATTTGTGAAGAGATTCCAGAAGTTCAGAAAATTCACCAAGCCCGGCTCAACCAGCAAATATCAAGGATCTACCAGCAAAGCTCCTATAAAGTTCATAAGGAGCAATGATTCTAAAAGAAAAGAAGACCTTGTTTGTTTTAATTGCAGGAAACCCAGACACTTTGCATCGAGCTGCCCAATTCCCAAGTTCGAGTATATGCAAAATAAGAGCAGCCATACTCCTAAATTCACTCCCAAGTTCACTCGTCATAAGGGAATGGTTGCTGATGAAGAAGCACCAGCAAATGAGCACAACACGTGGATTGAAACAGACTCCGATGAGAGCGATGAACACTCCGATGATGGACTCATTTGTTTCGTTGCAAAAGATGAAGATGATGTTGAAATTAATGACTATGACTCCGATGACTTTTCAAAGGATGTTCCCGATATGAAAAACTTAAACAAACCAATCAAGAAATCTGCTAGTCACTCTGTGGCGAAAAAGAAGAAAGGACCAACCATCAGTGAGTTAATTGAACAAGGATGTCTTACTCTGGCTCAAAGCGATGGTGGATTATTGTTTGCCCGATGTGATCTAAGTGCAAGGAACAAGCTAAGAAAGGGAACTTACATCAGACCACAAGTTGAACCAGCTGCACCAATTCCTAAAATCAACGATGATGAAATTGTTGCTGAACAAGAAAAGTTATTCAAAAAGGCTGAAAAGGTAATCAGTAGATTTGATAATATGAAGGAAGCTTTAGCACTATCATGTGATGAAATTTCCCAGCTTAAGACCGAGAAATCTCTACTTAAATCTGAACTCACCCTCCTTAAGGAGCAGATAAAGAGCATGACTCCTCTTACTTTTAAAAACACTTTTCTAACAGAACAGAACTCACTTCTTAAAGTTCAAAACGATGAATTGGTTGCTCAAATTACTGATCTTAAAAAGATTACAAATGAGTGGTCCAATTCTCGTGTTACTATGGAGAATATATTTGAGTCCCAAAAAGTCAGTGGTGATAAAAGTGGCTTGGGATTCTCATCAACTAGTGAAAACTTTAAATGTGATGTCTGTGCTGAAAGAGATAGTGAATTTACTAACCAGCAAACTTTTGAAATTCCCAAGGAAAAACATTCTAATTCAATTGGTAAAGGACAGGAAAAATTCAAGAGACAAACATTCCATTATGTCTACCCAACGAAGCAATTTGGGAAAGCTAATGGGAAAGATATAGCTACAGATAAATCATCCTCTAGAAAAATCCCTCTTAAAACAAAGCGCGCTCCTTCTCCGAGTGCTCATTATGCGCCTAGGAGCCACGCGCCTCATCGCCGTGCGCCTCCTAGCCCTATGCGCCCTCCTAGATCAAGCGCTCCAAAATTTCAAAAGAAGGATTTTGTAAAGGCTAGTCCATCTGACCCAAAGAAGAATGCTACCCCAAAGAAAAGTAAAGAGTTTGTGAAAACTCATGTGATTGGTGGCTTTCATCATTGTTCCATTTGTGATTGTTCTGGACACAAGGCCGTGGAATGCCTTTTGCGATTCACTCCCAATGCCAAAGGACGTAAAAACCCTAAGGTCAAGCAAGAGTGGGTTGTCAAAAGTTACTAACCCTAGGACCCAAAAGGAATAAAGGGACCTGCTTAAATGTCTATATTTCAGGTTCTTTGCTTCATGGCTGGATCTTCAAAAGCTAGAAATTATGAATGGATTCTCGATAGTGGGTGTTCAAGACACATGACTGGAGATGAATCCTTATTAGAAGATGTCCATGAAGAAAGAGGTCCCTCAGTAACATTTGGTGATAATAACAAAGGTCAAGTTGTTGCATATGGAAAGCTCAAGAAAGACAAAGTGTGCATTGAAAGAGTCTCTCTCGTCGAAGGGCTCAAGCACAATTTATTATCCATATCTCAATTCTGTGACAAAGGATTAGAATGCCATTTCACCTCAACTCAATGTCTTATCAAGAATGGCAAAACTGGAGCTACATTACTCACGGGATATCGTAAGACAAATATTTACATTATTGATTTCCATAGTATGAACTCTAGTACTAATCTTTGTTTTGAGCTAAAAGTGTGAGCAAAAATAGTTGGATGTGGCACAAGCGCTTAAGTCACTTGAACTTCAAATATCTATCTAAACTCAGCAGGAATAACCTTGTTAAAGGACTTCGCAAGGTTGCTGATCATCATGACAAGATGTACGCCGCGTGTCAACTTGGCAAACAACTGAAGAAATCTTTCTCCAGCAAGACCAATCCTTCAACTTCTAGATGTTTGCAACTGCTTCACATTGATCTATTTGGTCCAGTCACCCCCGCAAGTATTAGAAGAAACAAGTATACTGTAGTTGTGGTGGATGATTATTCAAGATACACATGGGTGGAAATGATGATCTCAAAAGACGATTGTTACGACATTTTGACTACCTTATTTCGACTGCTCCAAACCCAAAAAGAAGATGACATCGTTAGTGTTCGATCCGACAATGGAACAGAATTCAAGAACAACGGTGTTTCTCGATATTGCGACGATCATGGGATAGATCACAACTTCTCAACCGCTGGAGTTCCTCAACAAAATGGTGTTTTGGAAAGAAAGAATAGGACATTGATTGAAGCGGGAAAGACGATGATAGCTGAAGCGAAATTGCCTAGGTACTTTTGGGAAGAAGCTATCAACACAGTATGTTTTACTCAAAATCGTTCCCTCATCAACAAACTTCACAACAAGACTCCATATGAACTTTGGCGAGGTAGAACTCCCAACATTGCATTCTTCAAGATCTTTGGTTGCAAGTGTTATATCCTCTACAACGGAAACGAACATAGAGATAAATTCGATGCCAAAGCCGACGAAGGTATTTTTGTTGGGTATGCCAAACATTCTAAAGCTTTTCGCGTTTTTAATAGAACTACATTAGTGATAGTTGAATCTGTACATGTTACATTTGATGAACATTCTCTCCTTGAGCCACATTTGGCTCCAATTGTTGTTGATGATTCTGTTGAGCTTGATGATACAGGTGCTCCTATTTATGTTGCGCCTACTTAAAATCAGAATCTATCAACTCAAGGAAATCCATCCACATCAGTTGCGCTTAACTCCTCATATGGCGCGCCAAATGGATCATCAGCTGCGCCTCACTCACATGTTGCGCCTCTTGATTCCTCTCATGCGCCTATATCTACTGCTGCATCTGGTGTAAACCCAAGTTTCAACTCTACACCAATTCAACCCCCAAATTTTGATGATTTAGAATCTGGTGAAGATGTGCCAATTGAAGACCTTCAAGTTACTACGACTCAACCTAACTTACCTCCTGAAATTCGTGAAGTTAGAGGTCACCCAATCAATAATATCATTGGTGATCTAAACGTTGGTGTTCGTACAAGGAGAGCTACAAACTTTGATGCTTACACTGCTTTTATCTCTCAAATTGAACCGAAGAAGGCTGATGAAGCGCTCCAAGATCCTAATTGGGTTGTTGCTATGCAAGAAGAACTCAATCAATTTGAACGATGTAAGGTTTGGACTCTTGTTCCAAGACCAAATGATCAAGGAGTGATTGGTACGAAATGGGTGTTCAGAAACAAGAAGGATGAGAATGGAACCATCACAAGAAACAAAGCAAGATTGGTTGCACAAGGCTATAGGCAAGAAGAAGGAATTGATTACGATGAAACTTTCGCGCCCGTAGCAAGACTTGAAGCTATTAGACTCTTTCTAGCTTACGCCGCTGTAAGGATCCCGTCCTCGGGGCGAAACAAGCAAAGTTCGCACGAGGACAAAATGCCAAACACGGGAACCGGACAAATTTAATGGAGTCGCCACATTTTGTTAATTTTAAACCCAACGAAATGACAAAGGTTTGAGTTCAAAGGTTCGGAGGTCAGGTTACAAATTGGGAGGAGTTTTTACGTC
This sequence comes from Campanula takesimana, assembly GCA_026119855.1. Lineage (NCBI taxonomy): Eukaryota > Viridiplantae > Streptophyta > Magnoliopsida > Asterales > Campanulaceae > Campanula > Campanula takesimana. Next base: position 155,591 of record JAOWBW010001605.1, read on the forward strand.
CTCTCAAGTTGCCTCGGACAAAGACGAGTCTCCCTAAGTTAGTTAAAATGTGCATATGTGTGTGTGTGTATTTAACGGAAAAAATATGTTATTGATTTTATTTGAGAAACTCGGCTGAAAAAAGGGGGCCTTGAGTGATAAGATAAAGGTCAGAGGGCAAAACAGACAATTTTGCCCTCCTACCTAAAGTAGCCGTACGGCTGGAGGAGGCAATTCTGGGGTTTTACAGTTTGCTCAAGAACAGTCCAGTTCAGAACAGAAACATGGTATTCTGTCTGAAGCTGGACAAACTGTTTGTGATCCCAGTTTGCAAGAAATCATTTTACAAGTTTTATAACATCATTCATATGCTAAATGATCATCACTTGGTCCCCCAAAAAAAGTATTTGGGTGTGATCATGAGCAATCATAGGAGAAAATCAAGAAAGTTGATGAATGTCCCCTTTGGACCAAAGTTGGTCATTTGGTGAATAAAGATTGGAACTTTATCACCAAGATGACATCTTTATGACTTAAAATCCTTCCAAGAGTCAAAATAACACATAAAGATTGAATCTTTATGACCCAAAAGTGGGATTTTGAGGCTAAACCAAAGAGGAAAATGATGAACACTAAGGTTCCAACACCCTCATGATTATCATGGCCAAACAAGCATAACATTTAAATGAATAAGGAATATAAATGACAATCAACAAGTCTATGAGTGTCTAGGTTTAGAACCTCTTCCATACAAGGTATGGAGGGCACCTTTGAACTTCTCATAGCTTGGACAAGATAGTAATGTAATAGATAGATATATAGTGCTTGATAATGGACAAGTCTTGCAAGAAACAAAAGGTGCTTGAAATGGACAAGTTTTTGCATGAATGAAGAATAAATACATGTATAACCAAGATATAAGAAAGAAAATAGGAGTAAGATGAAGAGAAAGGAGGGGGGAGGTGGCTTTACCTATGATGGTTAAGGCCAATCTTCCTTTCTTCTCTCCTTTTTTGGTTTGTGATCACTCTACTCCTACTCTGTGGTGATTCCAGCAGAGTGACCTCTCTAATGTGTATTTCTCCCCCCCCTGAAATGGTCAGCAAGGGGTTTTATTTATAGGGACTGAGGGCGCCCAAACCAGCCGTACGGCTAGGCCCCTCTAGTTCCCAAATCATCCGTACGTCTCAGCCTGGCGAGCTTCTGGATTTTTCCAATTTTATACCAGAGTAGTCCTGGAATTTATAGCTTATCCTAAGGAGGTCCTGGCCTATCAGCTTATCCCTGAAACGGTGCTAAGGCTACATCTAAGATAGGTCGGTTTCAGATTGGGGTACTTACAGAGCCCCTCGGCAACGTCACTTCGAAGGAGCGGGGTTGTCGATAAAAATAAGCATCCCAATCTGACGGGACGACGGCTTTAACCGATTTTGGTTGCATTGTTGGACCTAGTGGTATAGGATTCCTACGTATCCCATTCGCGGGGAATCAAGCCTAACGTAGTTCGGGGGTGAGAGATTTTAAGGCTACTCAAACCTAACAGCGACCATTAAGGTCGGGTGAGGAACTTGGCGTCTCAAACCTACGGGTGACTATTCAAAGTCGGGTGAAGAACTTGGCGTCTCAAACCTAAGGTTGTAGGGGAATATCTGTCATTTTCTCCTAAAGGAATGGGCATGACTCTTTGGCGAGTTCAGAGGTGGGATATGGTCAACTCGGCTCTATGGTGAGGGTTGACTTGCTGGGGACATGGTCAACTTGGCTCTATCGGAGAGGGTTGACTTACACGGAACATGGTCAACTTGGCTCTATCGGAGAGGGTTGACTTACACGGAACATGGTCAACTTGGCTCTATCGGAGAGGGTTGATTTACACGGAACATGGTCAACTTGGCTCTATCGGAGAGGGTTGACTTACATGGAACATGGTCAACTTGGCTCTATCGGAGAGGGTTGATTTACACGGAACATGGTCAACTTGGCTCTATGGGCGAGGGTTGACTAAAGGGTTGGACTTACGAAGGACGGCCGGGACATGGTAAACTTTGACTACGAGATGGTTGACTAAAAGGAGGGTCTTACGTCCACTCGGACCGCCGGGTTAAAACATTCAAGTCAACTCCACCTTTGGGGAGTTTGACCAGGCAAACTGGTCTTACATCCCCCTAAGGATTGCCGGGACAAAACATTCGAGTCAACTCCACATTTGGGGAGTTTGACAAGGAAAACTGGTCTTACATCCCACTAAGGATTGCCGGGACAAAACATTCGAGTCAACTCCACCTTTGGGGAGTTTGACAAGGAAAACTGGTCTTACATCCCACTAAGGATTGCCGGGACAAAACATTCGAGTCAACTCCACCTTTGGGGAGTTTGACAAGGCAAACTGGTCTTACATCCCACTAAGGATTGCCGGGACAAAACATTCGAGTCAACTCCACCTTTGGGGAGTTTGACAAGGCAAACTGGTCTTACATCCCACTAAGGATTGCTGGGACAAAACATTCGAGTCAACTCCACCTTTGGGGAGTTTGACAAAGGCAAACTGGTCTTTCGTCCCACTAAGGACTGCCGGGGAAAAACATTTGGTTCAACTCCACCTTTGGGGAGTTTGACAAAGGCAAACTGGTCTTACGTCCCACTAAGGACTGCCGGGATAAAGGCTCTAGCCTATAATGACTATTCTGAGTCAAGGTTTGGTCAACTCCATCTTTGGGGAGTTTTGACGGGAAAATTGGTCTTACGTCTCATTAGGGACGGCCGGGATAAAGGTTCTAGCCTATAACGACTATTCTAAGTCATAGCTTGACCGGGGTCAACTCCATCTTTGGGGAAATTGACGGGAAAACTGGTCTTACGTCCCACTAGGGACGGCCGGGATAAAGGCTCTAGCCTATAACGACTATATTGGTCTTACGTCCTACCAAGGACTGCCGGGACAAAACATTCAAGTCAACTCCACCTTTGGGGAGTTTGACAAAGGTAAACTGGTCTTACGTCCCACTAAGGACTGCCGGGACAAAACATTCGAGTCAACTCCACCTTTGGGGAGTTTGACAAAGGCAAGCTGGTCTTACGTCCCACTAAGGACTGTCGGGTCAAAACATTCAGGTCACTCTGGGGACGAAGATTTGGTCAAGCCTACACTGCGGGATGGTTGACACATTTTCTTGATACCGGAAAAGAGCCTAGGGGTGACCTTGAAGACTCATTGTGGACAAAAAGGGTCCAAGACTTTGGAAAAATCATTTTGAGGGGAGATCAAAAGCATTTTGCTTGAAACATTGTCTTTGATAAATGATGCCAAATGGCCAAATTTGAGAATGCTTACTTTTGAAGGCAAATCTTTTAACGAAACATGTTTAGTCAAATTTTGGTTTTAACTTAACCGCGAGGTTTATATGCATAAAGTCCTTTTGAGCTTTGTCCATTTCTTAGGAGCGGTCGGGAGTAGAGAAACCTCTTGTTGTCGATCTCGGGGTAGCCCCATGTCCTTGTTCCTATTGATGGCGACGTAGCCCCAATGTCATTAAATGTGTCGGGGTAGCCCCATGTCCTTGTCTCAATTGGTGGCGGCGTAGCCCCATGTCCTTGCGGAGGTATACCATGTCCGTGCCGTCGTTGATGTGGGGATAGCCCCATGTCCTCGCGGGGGTAGCCCCAATGTCATCTTTCGACCTTTGGCGTTGGCGTAGACCCAATGTAACCTTTGAAGTGGGGTTAAGAACCCATCCCTTTTTCATGACGCACCCTTTCTTTTGCCTAGGACGCCCTTGCGGGTTTTCAACCTAGCGGGCATCTCTTTTGCGTCTTTTATGGCACACCCTGTTTTTTGCCTAGGCCGCCCTTACGGGTTTTCAACCTAGCGGGCCACTTTTTTGGTGCCTTTCTTTTCTACCTTTTTTATGAGTGATCCAGCCGACTCGATAGAACGGGGACTTAAGGTATCTTTTGGAGGAAACATGCAAGGGCAGTTTATTTGGGAGAGAGTCCCTTTATGTTGGTGAGCTCTTTGAGCAATTTATCATGAAATGGAAGGAAGCCCTTGCTTGACAGAATACAAATGTTTAGCTCTTTCCTAAGATGTAGAGAAGAAGACTTGTCGAGACATTTGAAATTTGTCTTGGTTAAAATTATCAAAATGATTGCTTGGATGGACCATGTTTATTATTAAGTCAAGATTATGACAAGCAATTAGCCTTAACATGCATAAATGTTGTGACCAATTAAGATTAAGATTCGATCAATGGCAAGATCAAAAAGATGTTTATGGGGAGATTGGTCATTATTTGGGAAATTGGTCATTGATGGGACCAAGGGAAGAGAACCGGGTCATTTTGGGAGGATCGAGGTTTGATGGATTCATTTCATGCTGCGACCGGACCCGAAGGTTTCCTACGTTCCCCTCAATTTGAGGAGCTCAGGTCGCCGTAGTTCGGCCGTGGGGCCTTCTTTTGCTGGGGTTGGTGTCCTTTCGAAGGATGTTGTTGCTTTGCTGATGTAGATCGCTTTTCTTTGCGGTGAACTCCTCGGGATGTTCTTTGAGGTGGACTTTTGCAGTGAACTTGGTGAGCTTTTGAGGTAAACTTTCTCTTTGCCAATATTCATTTGCTTTCCTTTTTTTTCCATTATCCATTTCTTTCTCTCTTATCATTTTTTTTTTTTTTTTAGAGAGAGGGGAAACATTAGCCCCAACTTGCTATCTTGGACCTTGGCTCATTTGTATCCCTTGGTGGAATTCTGCCACTTCTTACTTTGACTTTTGAAGATCTGGGAAGTCCTTTGCTTGGTTGACCACGCGCGATCGTGGTTGAATCTTGGTGGTTGAGCAACAACATCCTCGCCTTTTCATTGTCTCGGGATGCCTTTGATGCGCATCAAGGATTTGTATAGGAAAGGTGTATCGGGTTGTGTATCGGGGTAATGTATGAGGGAAGATTTGCCATTGATGGTTTCTTCATGCCAATTGATCACAACATTTATTCATATCAAGATTAATTGTTTGCATTTGGCACTTTTCATTTGTGTTAGGTCCATTCATCCTTAATGAGTCGTCATTGACTAGTATGCTTAGAAGTCAATTCGTCATTTTGGGGACGTAGCAATCAATTGATAATAACAAGCAAGGCAATTTCAAGAGTAAACATATATTGCAAATAATGTCTCAAGTCTAGAGAGAAGAGAAGGAAAATGACTCTTTTATTTAGATAACTTTGTACATACACGTCCAAGTGCGGAACTCTGTGAAAATAAAAAGACACGGTCCAGAATGGACTCCTTTTCTTTCTAGAACCTATGAGGCTGGAAGACTCACATTTTTATTTTTTTTTATTTTTTTTTTAAGGATGGGTTCCTATGAAGCACGATGATCCATTTTCTTTCACAGTTGTTGGAGGGGTTGTCGGCGGCATATTCCATGTCTTCCACGGGGAACTCGGGTTCCATGTCGTCGAGAAAGATGTCGCGAGGCCTTCACTTGGCTGGGCGTTGCAATTGCCAGGGTCGTTTACTCATGAGGGCGAGTTGGGAGCTTGCCTGTTGGCGAAGCCTTTTGGTGATTCCCTTTCCAAAGTGCATAACCTTCGTGTATGGCACTTGACGAGGGTACAGTCTTCCATTTGGTGTAGCCACTCTCAGGCTCCTGAAGCTCGGGCCTCTTCTTGTGGACGGTGTCCCAATTGTTTGGTCTTCCCGCTCATGTGTATGGTTGTCTCGGACGCCAATTCGGATGTGGGCTCTTTGGACGACGTTTCCGGGGGACAAAACCGCAAAGGACTTTAGCATTTTAAACCTCAAGGTGAAATTATTAACCATGATTTGAGAAGCATGCTTCATTAGCGGATTAACCTTTTAGGCAAACACGACCTTTTATTTTGAGAAAACTTGATCTCCATTTTTCTTTTTCTGAAAGACACACTTCTTGTTTTGGGTGAAAAACTCACACACACATTTTTGTAAACTTTTTGACAAGGCAAAAATGACAATAATAATCTTATTAATGAGAACTGACAATGGACCCAAAATGGTCACCACATGGCATCAACCGGGGAATCAAGACTTTAACTAAACCTAACAGACATCTTAACCGACTTTCCCTAAAGACTTATCACACGTCCTAACAATGTACTTTGACTCTTCCTAAGAAGGGGCGATGGAAGGGGTTTTGAAGCTCATCTTCTGTTACGGCAACCACAGCGCCATCAAGTTCGCAAACCAGGGCGTTCAAGCTTTCCTTGCGCGATTAACTTCTGGATGATGCGTTTCAGAGCGACACAATCGTTGGTGTCGTGCCCGTGGTAGTTGTGAAAGGCACACCATTCAGTTGTGTCGAGACGTCCCTTGGGGTTTGTGGGTTGGTAGTTGACAAGAGGATTCGCAAGGCCTTGCCTAACCAATTTCTCAAATACCTTGCTTATGGGTATTCCAAAATCCTCGTACCTTGTGAAATGGAGCTTGGCTCGGCCTTTGGCTTTTCGTTCATTGTTGACTGGAGCGTGGTGGGGATGAGAATCACCGCTACTCGATGCAAAGGGGTGCCCATCGAGTGTCCTTTCAAACTTATCTTTCATTTGCTTTCTCTTTCCCAACAACGTGCCCGACTGAGGTGCAACATAAGGATTCTGCGGAGGTGCATGGGTGTAGGCATACCCATAACCATAACCTTGGTGGCTTGCAGGAATATACATTGGAGGCATGCAAGGAGCTTGTGGTCCAAAAGGTCTTGGACCATAGAAATGATACGGGTCTCCGTGGGATCTCATCGGGAAACCTGGTGGAGGCAAGTTGGTGATGCCTGCTCGGGTGTCCATGTACGGTCTAAACAGTGACTGAGCTCTGGTGACTTGTTCGATGGCATCAAACCGAGAAGGGATACGATCAGAAAAGTGTTGTGAGTATGATGCTAGGGACGTAACCGGTGTGGATGGTGGTTTGCGGGCCTTTTGAGTGGATCATGCTTGGGGTTTTATAGGAGGCGTCCCATGGGATATGGTGGATTTGGGACGAGGTGGAGTAAGGAGGATTTGGGCGTGAGGCTTATTTTGAATGACGGCGCGTTGGGGTGAAGAAATGGGGGTCTCGGTATGAGGGGACGGAACTTGGTTGCAATTTGGGGGTTGGGTAATTTCTACCTCTTCTTCGTGGTCGGCAACTTTGGTGAAAGACCCATCAATTTGAAGTAGAGCTGCGACACCTTCTTGTCTCATCGACTCATGAAACGGACTTTGCCTTTCTTTGTGGCTCTCTGTGATGACTTCTTTCTTAGCTCCGGGGGTTTCTAGAGCTCGGGGCAACTCTTCTTTTGTAGGGCTATCCGGGTTGTCTGCAACGTCATTTCTCAGGCTACTGTCCACTGAAGTGATCTTTCTGAGGTGCTGGGTCGGAGGAGTTGCAGTGACCGGGGAACCCTATAATTCCACACGTATCTTAGAATCCTCTATTTCGAGATATTTGACCGGGCCGAAGTTGCCTACGTTCCCCTCAATATGAGGGAGTGGGTCCCACGCAATGAGAGGCTCAGGTCACCGTAGTTCAAATGGGTTTAGAATCTTAAGAGGGAAGGACAAACACGGCTGACTTCTTAACGAGAATCCATCCAAGGACTTGGCTGACTTCCTAAGGGACCATTCCTAGAATTTAACGGGGATCTTTGCGGGACCTATGGTCTCAACGGGGATCTTAACGGGGGTCTTGAAGGATAACATGGATCCTTCCAAAGACTTAACGGGACTTGACGGAGGTCTTGGAGGATAACATGGATCCTTCCAAAGACTTAACGGGACTTGACGGAGGTCTTGGAGGATAACATGGATCCTTCCAAAGACTTAACGGGACTTAACGGCGGTCTTGAAGGATAACACGGATCCTTCCAAAGACTTAACAGGACTTAACGGCGGTCTTGAAGGATAACATGGATCCTTCCAAAGACTTAACGGAGGTGACACTGGTTAGCGAAACAAGGCAATATATCAAAGACAGGAAGCAAAAACGGAGTAAGCTTATGCAACGTGCAATTACTTATTCATTCAACTTTACTTGAAACGCATTTTTATTCCTAAATGGTTGGAAAAGATTTCTCTTCTTTTTCGCAACTAATCTAAATCCTGGATCAGTGGAGGCCATCACTACGCCTATAGACCCCTCGTTTTTCACCTGCCTTGCACACTCCCAAGGATGGACTGTCCCGGGCGAGGGTCCTATAGGGCGAGCGGCTTCCACTGGCCGAAATTAACGAACCTAGTGTCTAGTGTGTCGCAAGATTCCCAATGAGTGAGCCATTCCAATCATGATTAAGCCCCAGTTAAGGTCGAGATTCATCTTAGGGACTTAAGGGACTTCTGGCATAACCTCATCTTTGATGAGGGCTCTCGAACCTTATCCTTGGGATTAAGGATGATTAGTATTATAACTCTTTCCCTAATTCACATGTATGCAAGTTATTATAGAAACGTAGGAAATATTCATTACCCCACTTGAACTTTATTTTGTATATTCACAACGCATTCAACTTTTGTAACTTTTGGTATGGGACTCCTTTTTTTTTTTTTTTTTTTTTTCGGGTATGGGACGGATTGTACAATACATTAAAGAATAAAGAGAGTTGTAGTTGGGGTTGTGTAATGAATAGGGGTGGCAAATTGGGTGTTTTGGGTTTACCCATTAAAGTTAAAAATCCATTGGATATCCGGATATTTTAACTTTAATGGGTACACCCAAAACACCCATTTTGCCACCCCTAGTAATGAAGTTGTACTTGGGGATGTGTAACACTGCTCAATGGCATGCTACAAGCATTTGCAGGTTGTAACACCTGACCAATTCTTGAAACCCACATTCACTAATCTGTAATTCTAGTCAGTTTTCAAGTGTCATTAGGACTACCATATGTACACTTGTTTCGATAACAAATGAATATTCTTAATTCAAGTCGCCAAGCACCTCTAAACACCATCTAAATCTGGAAACGAGTACATAACTGATATGATATTACCTCTCTCCCAAAATAAACAACGCAAATTTTGATGTTCCTCCTTACTATACTGAAAATCGCTTTCTTTCTCCAAGACCCGAGCTTCTTCAAGATTATAATATCGGTAGCGGGGGCAGACTTATCTCTGTTTCCACAACTATAGCAACTGATAGCTGCAAGCTACATAAGTGCTCTTATCAACCTCTTCATCGTTTTCTGTGAGAGGGCAAAAACATACGGTATTATCGTACAAGTTACCAAGACCACCCTTGCTCCCAAATTTTAGGTAGCATCAAGCAGCAACTGCGACCTCTAGCTCAGGTTGCAGGTCACTAGAGGTTGCAACCAAGGGACTCTTCTGGAACTCGTTTCGTAGCTGCCCACAAGCTGCACTTGCGTCTAAACCTCGTGTCTGACGAACACTCACCGTTATTTTACGGGACTCTAAAGCGGATTGAAATGCAGCTATCTGTCACATAAAATAAAACAATAAATATCTATCACATGGAGACCGGAAAGGAGTATATGGTCAAAGGTGTCTTTAAATCTCATACTCCCTCCGTCCTGGAATAATGTTCCAAATCTTTTTTGTTGTTTGTTTGAATGATCTTTAAATAATAATTATAGGTCAATTTGATTATCCAAATGAAAATCGAAAATTTGTTACTGATACACCATTACAGATACTATCAAAAACAATTTTAAGAGTTCCATTAGGACAATTACATTAACCTATAATTATTGCCCAAAGTTCATTCAAACAAACATAAAAAAAAGTGGGAACATTATTCAGGGACGGAGCGAGAATCATCTGAGGGACAAAGGGAGGAAATGAGACTTACTGCTTTCCTATATGGCCGCTTATACTCAGATCCTTCTATTGGATTGAAGGGAATTAGGTTAACATGATAACCAGGTCCCCATTCATGAAGTAGTTCTGCTAATTCTTTGGCATGTTCAGGATCATCATTCACTCCAGCTGTCCAAATAGTAGCTCCAATGTTAATATTCTAACTGAAGGTGGTGGTGTAAATAGGATAATAGAGGTAAACTGTCAATACCTAAAAGTGTGTACTCAAAGGATACACGTCGACTGGTTTCTTTGAAGTAATCCCTGCAATCCTTCATAAGAGCATCCAAAGGGTAGGCTTTTGCACTTGGGACAATCTTTTCCCTTAGTTCCTGGTTGGGAGCATGAAGGCTGGTGCACAAAAATAAAAATAAAAATGAAAATGACAAAAAGTCATGAATTGAGAAAAAAAAAATTATCATATGATGAACTGCCAAGTTGTCAAGTTTGAAGAAGAAATAGTAGTTTATTAAATAGTACTCGGCTCCCTTTGTCCCAGAGTATATGTCCATCTTTCCTTTTTAGTTTGTCCCAGAGTATATGTCCACTTCCTAAAATGGCAAAGAATCTCTACTATTCCTCCCACTCATTCTCTCCCCTACTTTACTTTTATACTCACAACACTAATCAACTTACTATTCCCACCCACTCATTCTCTCTCCTACTTTACTTTTATACTCACAACACTTATATCACTTCCACCATTTCTTAATCTCTGTGCAAATGAGAGGGTGGACATGTACTCTGGGACGGAGAGAGTAGTTTATTGAACACGCTTCTAGTATATCCGTTCATGAGAGATGCCGCTTAAAAGGGGTAATGATGATAGTGGATGTTCAGTAATTTCAGGACGGAGGGAGTATTTGTTTTGCCTTTAGGTGCCTGCATGCTTCTATATGAAAATTCATATATTTCTAAATGTTCCCACCTTTTTAGTTGTCAAATTGAATGAACTTTGAGCAATAATTTGAAGTTAATTTAGTCATGCTTATGAAAATCTTAAAATTGCTATTGATAGTATATATAATGGTGTATCAATAACAAGTTTTAGGTTTCCATTAGGATAATTAAATTAACCTAAAATTATTGCTCAAAGTTCATTCAAAAAGTGGGAACATCAATCAGGGAGGGAGTATAACCTTTTTCAAAATTTCTGGATGATAAACGATATAGTTCGGGAAAGGATTTGATATCTCTCTATCTAGATCTGGAACTAGAACCTTTGATTAGCCATCTCTGTTGATTTACATATGGCCTTGTATGTAAAAAGGTTTTCCCTTTGCTTAATACATTACTCCGTACTTCTTTAGCAAAACACTTTGATCCTCTAGTGAATATGATATGAGGGGTTTGTTGATTTTCATATAGCCTCCAATCACTGCTCCACGGTTCCCACGATTAGACAAGGTTGGGGCGAGTCTTCTTTCCACAGTTTGGGATCACCGAGGAGCAGTGATTGGAGGCTAGAATAGCGAAGTTCGCCACGTGGCCCAATTGTAGGGCTCAGGGTTGCACGATTCGTAGTTCGTCCAATTCGAATCGCGATACGAATTCGCAGTTTTCTCAACCCATGGAATCCGATACGTAGAGTATTACAATTACTGCGATTCGCGAATTCGCAATATTAGTATGTTTGATTTAAATAAATATAAAAAATATATATAATAATAATAAAATTACTTTTCATAGAAAATCAACATTTGGTTGTATTATTTGATTTTTAGAAAGGATTGGTTTGTGAGAATAGTCTTTGGCAACATGTACTTGTAGTGAGGGACTGATTACTGAGGGTAAGCATCTCCTTGATATGAATGTTGTGGCTTTCACTTTTCTAGAGCCGTGAAGTTATCCTTGGAAACCTATCACTAGTAAATGTACAATATGTATTTATTGCAACAATGGTTTTTCAATTTTAGAGGACATTAATTGCGAATTCAAAGAGATTTTTCAAGGTATCAGAACAGGAATCGAAGATCACGATTCGCGAATTCCATCGTATCGATTCGGTATCGAATCGCGAATCGATACCTGCGAATCAATACGCGATTCGAGGCCATAGGGAGAGTATCCTGCAACCCTGGTAGGGCTACACGTGGCCTAGTTGGTTTAAAAGAGAGAATTGCGGGATGGTCATTACACTATGGAGTGCATGTGCCCCTCACATGGTCTTACTCCTCATGCCTATAAATACCCCCAAGGGTATTCATATGCAAGAATCACCCTATCTAATACACGATACAATGAGCTCTCTCTCTCTCTCTAAAGAGACCAAGTATCCCGCAATATGTCTCTCCCTGACCCTTTCTACTTCCTATTCTCGCTCCTCTCTATCGCCCTTCGGTGGTTCGTGTAACGCCAACTTAATCCCAAAATACCCTAATCCTCCCACGAGGACTGCCCGTCGAATTTTACTATATTTTATGATTGATCCAAATTATTTGATAAAAATGAATATCTTAGTCACTAAAAGGAAAAGTTTTTCACGATGGGCCTTTCACTGAAAGGCAGAGCTGCAATCAACAGTCAATAGGCCAGAAAGTGTTCCAGATCCTATATATGTCGTTGTTTCAATCCACAACTTATCCTCAGAGTGAAGGCTTGATCTAACTCTGAATCATGGATCCACAATGATACTTGTTACTTTTTTGATAGAACTAATATTTCTTAAATAAGAAGATTGGTGATGCTTATTATCAATAGTCGGGCTGTTTCAAAAATCATCATAGTGGCCTCAAAACACAGCAAGATAGATGACTATATCATAAGCAAGAAAATGCTGCATACCTAATAGCCAATGTAGACTGAAGTTTGTGAGCAGCCAACTTTTTAATGGTGTTTGGAACTCCAACTGTGGAAATTGTAATCATCCGTTGCCCTATTTCTACATCCTAAGATGAGTAGCATAACACATGAGACGGCAGGATAAAAGAAGAATTAAAGTACATTTCTACATAACAGTACAAGTAACATTCAAAACAATAAGATATGAGATTTTCTACAGCCCGAAGCTAAAAGATCCAAGTTACTAAGCAATCAGTAAGGGACTTTTAAATTTATCAGTTAATCACTTTCTCACCACATGGGTGACCGTGAAGAGTGAAGATGCTTACCACAGACCAGAATTTTTTCTACAAATATGAGTGTCAAGAAACAGAAATCTGTACCCCCCCCCCCCCCCCGCTATTAATCTACTAGGTCATATAAGAGCATTTCGCAATTATAAATCTTCTTATTATGTAGCCATAGAAAAACATGGGTCAGAATAGGTTAACTGGAATAGAGTGCATGCATTTTGTGGATGGAGTTAAACAAGAACATATGAAACATTCTCCAATTGTTTTCCAAAACAATGCATATTACTGTATACCCTAAAAGCTAACAAATCTCATTTATGTTGAAAGTAACTTGACAGAAATAAATTAAATTTTTAATCACTAATACTTTCACATACAAGAACAGCACTGCCACCCAAGGCCATAAAGAAAATTCTTCACAAAAAGTATAACAAATTGAAGCCTTAAACGAACCTTATTCAAGCAACGATGTGCTTCAAGAACTTCTTTTAAGTTCAGCATCGGCTCACCCATTCCCATAAACACAACATTTGAAACCCTACGCTTGAAAAGGTCCTCTATTGCCAACACCTACACATAAAAAGAGAAATTATATAACATGTTTGCGCTTCTAGTAATGCTACCTAACACAACCCTCCTCTCTGTTATATTCCATCTTGATCCATTATCAATTGGCTTGAGATGGCACATTCTCATTCTATCACTTTATCCGTAAGAGGAAAGAAAGGGAATCTTAAATGGCCAGAGATGTTTGAGACATTGAACTCTTTTTTATCAAATACAAAGCCTGATTTATGTTGCTTAAATAGAAGGGGTAAAAAAACTATCTAATCTAACCATTAACTTCTTAGGATTGTACCCAAAAAAAAAAAAAAAAAACTTCTTAGGATTTGTACTTTGTTGAGAGAGTGAGATCACCATATGAAACTAGAGTTCTTCAATCATACAAAGAGATGTCAAATAAACCTGCTCAACAATTTCATGTCTCCTGAGGTTCCTAGAGAAACCACCCTTTCCCGTGGCACAAAACGAGCATCGCAATGGACAGCCGACCTGGAAGTAAAAAACGAGAGCAAGAACAAAAGAAATTAAGAAAAAATATAGAAAAACAAATTACTCAACAACAAGTATTAGAAATTAAGGTTAAGCATGATTATTTCACATGCAGATCCTTTTGTCAAAATATCACCTGCGATGAAACACAAGCTGTAAGGCGAACTGAACCTTGATGATCTACTGGTATGCCAACAGTTTCAACTAGTCGGTTGTCCTCAAGTTTTATCAGTAACTGCAAGAAGCAGCAATGGTGTTAATATAAGCTTGGGAGTTTGAAATAAAGGCAGAGAATATTACTACCTCCGTTCCAAAGAATGTCCAAAAAAAATGCTCTTGGGACAGATGGAGTATCATTTTCAATTTACATAACTAAAAAAACAATGCGCAAATGCAAATACCGCGTTTGTTAACAAAACCCTTTTCCATACTATGAAAGACAATTTAGGGAAAACACCGTTTTTGTCCATCGTACTTTGGGTCGTGTTTCACTTTTACCATCAAACTTTATTTTTTTCATTTTTACCATCGTACTACAAACAATGGTGTCATTTTATACCAAGTTCGATATTTTATACCCAAATTTGTTTCAATTTTACCATTGTACTACAAACAATGGTGTCATTTTACACCCAAATTTGGTATAAAATGACACCATTGTTTGTAGTACGATGGTAAAAATGAAAAAAATAAAGTTCGATGGTAAAAGTGAAACACGCCTAAAGTACAATGGACCAAAACGGAGTTTTCCCGACAATTTAATGTGTACCAAAAACATCACACTGGTAACCAATTACTAACATCGTAGTTAGTCATAATCTACCTAAACGACGGTTTCTATATTAAAATGCCATGTGTCACCATCAGCCCTCCAAATTAAACAAACAATCAAACATCTTCTCAAATTGAAGTCAGTGCACATAATTTCCAACTACATAAAAGCATAAAATCTGCACCGGAAAATCATTCAAATCAAAACTACAATTTAGAAAGTCTTCACCTTAATAGTGCCATCAGCTGAAGTAACAGAATGATGAATCGGCGACCGACCAACCGTCCAACCAGCTTCCTGAAGCTCCTTCCTGAAGGCTTGAGGCACTATGAACCAACAAAAGCTCTTACACAATTAACTAAGCCCAAACAAATGAACAAATATTTAAACAGACGTCAAAATGAGTAATTACAGACCAAGAGTGAATTCATCAAATTCCTTGGCTTTTCTCTTGTACAGAAGCTGATGCAACTGTTTCCCCCTATAACTTTGCTGCAAAACAAAACCAGGAATTGCAAACTGTCAATTAATTTGGGACTTTATATCGTATTTCGTTTCCTATCATTTTCCTGTTAGCCAAACAAAATTTAGGGTTTACCTGACCAAACTGGACGGCGAGCTGCTGGAGTTCTTGTTCCGACAAGCCGAGGAGCACCGGCGAGTGTGGTACGGGGACCTTCTTGGTCGCGGTGGTGGTGGCCATGGCGCGAGTGGAGGTTGCCATGGCACGTGACCGTACCGCACGTGACAGTGGAACGGAGCACACGTATTGTAGTATCGCCATTGGAGGGTTTAATTGATGATGATGAAACTCCCTTTCCAACACTCACAATGACTTCAACCTTAAACCTTACCCCCTCTGAGAAAAGAAAACACGATAATGTATCCAAAACAGCGTCGTTTAACCTCCTATAGGCTATAAGAATTGTTTCTTGTTGGTTTTGATTTTTTTTTTTTTTCTCTTATTCATTTTACTTTCACGTTTACCACTAAAATTTTGTTCTCTTGTAAAATCATTTGAACATAATACCATAAATATAACTTTTATGATAATGACAAAAGTGCGAAATCTTGATTTTTTTCTTATAAAATCATATTCTGATAACATAGTGTCAAATCGTACACAACGTAGTATTGGGAGCTCACGCGATCCAATTGCTTTCAAACCCCAATCTCGACTATCCATTTCTATTTCTAAAACCCCTTTTGATGAGGTGAAAATGAATATGGAAAACAATTTTACTTCGGATATTAATTCAACATAGAAAATTTGGATTGTTATGTTATCCGACATTAGCATCCCCAAACCAGCATTCATATCATCTAACATAGGACATAGAAAGCAAACACTTAAGAACTATGAAGTTCGCATAAACGCTTCATAGCACGGTTTTCAAGTGATACAAACATTTCAAAACCACTGAGATTCACATTCCCCAATCTCTCTCTCTCTCTCTCTCCCTCCCTCTCTGTATGATGATCATCTCAAATACAATTGTCAAGTGTCAGAAAACAAAAACTGTACAGTAACTCTGTACAGTTATACAACCAAGTATGTTGTCAGAGTCTGACAAGGCCAAGACCCCCCACCATCTATCTCCCTATCTTCAACTAAACCCATACATAAAAACTCTCTTCTTTCTTCAACCACGACTCGTTGAAGCAGATGAAGGGCTTCGATTAACAGCCATTCCATTTCCACGACAACCTTCACACGCACACGTGGCATCATGTCTTCTCCTCAGTGGCTCGCTTTTCGAAACGTTTGAGTACTCTTTCAAGTCTAGAAGCTGTTCCAATGCCTTTACAACTTCATCTGCATTTGGTCTCAACTTGGGTTCTTTTGTTAGGCATTTCATTACAAGGATAGCTGCTCTTAACACTTCCCTGGCTGTGTACTGCCCGCTTATACGTGGGTCCATGATGCTTAGAACTCTTCTTTTGCTTGTCAAATAAGGCTTTGCCCATTCCACTAGTGTCTGCTCTCCTTGAGGCCGGTTCTTGTCTATGCATCGTCTTCCTGTCATTACTTCTAGTAGCACCACCCCAAAACTGTATATGTCGCTTTTCGCAGTTAAATGACCTTCAAAATAAGATAATATCGTCAGACAAAAAAATAAAAAAATGCAAAATATACTCCCTCCATCCTATAATAAAGTACTCATTTTGCCATTTTGAGTGTCCTATTAGAAAGTACCATTTTCCCAAAAAGGAAAATTCATAATAATTCTTTATTAATGGGACCCACATGCTATACTCACAACAACTATCCACTTACTATTTCCCAACCCACATTCTCTTTTCTACCCACTCACAACACCTACTATTCCAATATCTTTCCTTAATTCCCGTTCTTAAAAACAAATTGGTACTTTGTTATGGGACGGAGGGAGTATATACTTTTTTAAAAACAACTCCTTAATAAATGTCTGTGAGTGAAAATATAGAGTACCTGTGGCCATATACTCAGGGGCTGCATATCCATATGTACCCATAACCCTAGTGGATACATGGCTTTTACCGTCTGCAGGCCCATCCTTGGCCAATCCAAAATCAGAAAGCTTTGCATTGTAGTTCTGGTAGTCAGTAAAAGGAAGTTTGTCAGAGAAGGATATAAGTATAACAAACTATCCAGAAGATAAAATAAATATATAGTGTATATATAAAAAAAATCGAAATGTTCTACATACAGAATCAATCAAGATATTAGAACACTTGAAATCTCGATATATAACTTTGGCTTGTGGACTGTGAAGGTATGCTAGTCCTTTGGCAGCACCAAGAGCTACTTTCATACGGAGGCTCCAAGAGAGGGGCTGGAAGTACGAACTCCCTGTATTAAAAGTTTACACAAAAGGTCAATAATGAATTATTTAAACAATTTTGGAGGACCTGGAATTTGGAAACTGTAGTGTGCAAATGATGACATGGCAAGAACTTACTCCTGAATAAATGATTTTCCAAGCTGCCTCGAGGCATGAACTCATATACTAGAAGTCTGTGGTCATCTTCAAGGCAGTAACCAATCAATTTCACAAGATTCGGATGATCCAGCTGCCCCAAATAATTTATTTCTGCCTGTTGCAAAAGTGGCACCAAAACATTACTAATCTATCACCTAATACTTAGGATCTTGATGCAACTATTGCCAGAAGCAAAATGACCAAGTTCAACAGTATTTCACTTATTGACAATGCAAAAGCTCTTCAAAATTATAATATCACACCTAAACTATCATATGCCCTTGCATTGTCAAGGTCCCATACTAAAATCATTCCTGAACTACCATACGATGATACGACCTTGGGTTTGGATGGCTTTTTTCTGACTTGTTTTAGTTCAAGAGGAAATGAACATAAAAGTTCCAAAGTCTTGCAAAATACGAGTGGAGTAACTCTTTTGATCATTACAAAGTGAACTGAAAACACTTACACATCCACACTTGGTGTTCATTTAGAGAAAGCAAAATGACATCAAAGAAGACATAAATGAAAGTAAATATAACACGTCAAATATAAGTTTTGCAACATCATAACTTAAGTTCTTCATTAAAATGAAAATTATTTTATGTACAGAACTGTGAATTTAATCAACCCATGAACCCATTTTGGTTATTCGAGAACCAATATCAGTTTTTCTAAATGGCAATGGAACTACTTTCGCAAACATAAACTTCCAAATAGCAAAATAATAAGAGTGGCAAGGCTCAATCTGGGAAAGCCAAAGCAGGATCAAATTTTATACTCACCAACCATTCTTGGTGGCCTTGTAAACCTTCATGGTTTAGTTTCTTTACAGCAATAACCATGCCAGTACCGGGCTTGGCAGCTGCAAGAGAATGTTCATCGATCCACCCCTTGAAAACGGAGCCAAAACCACCCTCTCCCAACACACTGTCAGGCCGGAAGTTCCTGGTGGCTGCTCTGAGTACATTGAACTGGAAACTCTTCAAATTTGACGAAAGCAAAATCTCATCCTGGGTCCGAGGTGTGAGTGGCCCCGATGGGGATGAAGCCTTACCTACACACACACAATCATTAAACATTTAATCTACCATCAATAAATCATCGAGAAATTTATCAATTGCTAATAGAAACTAGGACCAAGTAGAGGCCTTATATGTTCTCAGCTGAGGGATGATCGGGGACAATAAATTGAACAGAATTTCCACATAAAAAGCAAGCATAACAAAATAATCAATCAATTACACTTTAATAAATGGGCATTTCAGTTCCATAGAACATTGAATATTCCACTCCTTGATTGGTTTCACACAATCAGCAAACTCCTAGAAAATCAATCACAACAGCATAATCAACAATTTACAAAACATAATCACAACCTATTTGATCCCCAGACAAAGAATATAAAAATAACACAAAAGGGTTTGGTAATCTGGTAAAAAAAAAAAATCACAATTCCCGGTTAACACTTAATTCAACTTAATCATGCGCAAAACATCAAGCTGAACAAAACCCATAAGTATAAACTCTAGCTCTCAATCAGCTCAAACATACCATAATGAGGAGGACTTTCGGCTTTGATTCGAACACTAAAACAAGAACCCATGAATTGGCAGCTCAGCTCAGATTCTCCGTCCCTTCTTCTCCGGCGAGCGAGTGTGTGTAGAAGGCTCTGATTTTCTTTACCCTTCGAGTGACGTAAGGGAGGAAAAGAAAAATTGTTGATTCAGGGAAGGGTAGCTATGATGTAAGGGATGAAATTAGAGGTTGGGGGAAGGAAATTGATCCAACAGTTGGAAGGTGTGAACGTAATTGATATTACGTCATGTGTAAAGAACTGGAAATGGGGGTCGTCATTTGGGGAGGGGTACTTTTGTTGAATTTTTGGGGATAGATTCTAATTTCTCTCTCTCCCTCCCATGCTTATCTTTGCTAGCAAATGAGAGTGCTTAGTGATTAAGAAAATACGTACGTTAGAAAAGTGAGTATTGCAAGAGGGTAGGAGAGAAAATAAGTTAGTGAATAGTTATGGTGAGTGGATAGGAAAAAAAAATGAACATTTTAGATAATTAGCACTCCCTCCGTCTCAGAATAAGAGTTTCATTTTCCTTTTTGGTCGGTCCCAGAGTAAGAGTCTCATTCCTAAAATGACAAAGAATCTTTACTATTCACCTCCCTCATTATCTCTCTTATTTTACTTTTATACTCACAACACCAATCAATTCACTATTCTCTCTCACTCATTCTCTCTCATACTTTACTTTTACACTCACAACATTTACATCACATCTAATATTTATTAATAAGCGTGCAAATGAGGGGTGAGACTCTTACTCGGGGACGGAGGGAGTAATAAGTATAAGACGCCAAAAATAAAAAAAATAGCAATAAATATGAGACAGAGAGAAAAGTACGTCTTTTTCTTTTTTGCCTTTTTTATTTGTGAGTGTGGTTGGCTTTTCACGAGAACCTTTCCAGAAGGACAAAAGTGTTAACTTGTCCTTAACCCTCTTGTACTAGTCTCCTCCTTCTATCCAAATTGTCTTAGTATTTAAGATTAATTAATATTTGATTCCTAAATGTGGCCCTTTTATTAAGTTTGTCTCTCATAATTTTCTTCTATTAATCTTCATGACCCATGACTGATTTCTTTGCTCGTTTGACCTTTTATCAAACTAGTAATTTAGCCGTGCTCCGCACGGTAATGGATTGAGAGCACATAAAAGAATGGGATGACAAAGATTAGTAAATTACTTTTCTTAGATATTGAGTTCAAAAAGAAAATAAGATACACCTAACAAATCACAATTTACCCATGTCTTTGAGAAGTTATCTTATTTGAATTTCAGTATAAAAAATTGGGGTTGACTTGCAAGCCAATAACGTTGAAGTATGAGGAGAGTGATCAATCAAAAATCTTTTTGATAAAGTTTGAGCCGTTTATCAAAAAATAATGAGACCATTCATTTATGTGTAGAGATTAGTTAATATACCATATTTGGTTTATTTTTAGATGAACGTAAACTTTAGTGGTTTATTCGTTGAAGATATTGTTATACATTCGATGTAAATTTCATGATCTTTAACATGTTCTCAACCTTTAAAATTCTATGACCTATAATTGTAACTGAAGTGGTAATTGCTTAAGTCATAATAGTTTGATTTTGTTAATTTAGTGTTAAATATTATCAATATGACTATTGGAAACCTTCATAATTTAATAATATACTAAAATTAATTATTAATGAATAAATGATTGCTCATAGTAAATTTAGTATTAACTTTTGACCTTTTAATTTTCTATTCTAGATTATATATATGAGTATTGCATCTATAGAAGATAACTATAAGTAGAATTAGTCTTTTATAGTATTTTTAAAATAATAAATTAAAGATAATAGTATCCTATATAGTTACTAATAAAATTCGCTAATACTAAAAAAAAATGTCCCCAAAGGATTGGCCCAGTGGTAAAGCCAAGCCACACCCTCGGTGAACGCTAGGGTTCGATCTCTCTCCTCACCTCCTTATGGCGTGGACATTGTCAAAAAAATGAGAAAAATAAATAGCATCTTAGTTGTAGGGGCAATGCTGACATCTCTTCATGAGACGTACGACTTGGTTAATTAATATTATAAATAATAATAGTTAATATATATAATAACTATTATAATTAACTAATAATATTATTAATAAAAGTTAACTTATATAGTAACTATTATGGTTAACTAATGTTATTCATAGTATTCGTTAACTTATATATATAGTAACTATAATAGTTAACTAATACTATTAATGGTAATAGTTAACTTTTATAGTAACTATCATTGTTAACTAATACTACTAATAGTAATAGTTAACTTATAAAGTAACTATTATGGTTAACTAATACTATTAATAGCAACTAGTTAACCCGTCGATACTCGACGGACATAGTAAAATTAGCTAATTATAAATTAACGTAAAATTAAAATTAGTATTTTAAATTTGTAAAATTAATAAGTTCTACTTTTATCTCCACCATCATGACTTCCTGGATTGTTTCCTCGTCTAATTAGATTATATCCTACACTAACTGGTATAATTGTAACGGTTTTAAGGCAATACATATTCCCTCCGTCCCACACTCACAACAATTTTTCACTTATTATTCTCTACCCCACTTTCTCTCTCCTACTTCAGTTTTCATACTCACAACATCTACTCCACTAACATTTTTTTCTTAATCCCCGTGCCCAACCTAAAAATCATAATTCGGGTGGGACGGAGAGAATAGTTGTTACGAGTGAGTAAAAAAAGGACAATTAAATATTTTAATTAAGGGTTTTGTTAGGATACCCCCTTCAAGGGTATCTTAACATGCAACCCAATTTTTCCGTCCTACTCATAATAAAACCGCCTTCTTTTCTCTCTGAAACTGTCCCTTCCAATCCATCTTCTTCTTCGAACATACTTCATCAATCTCTTGATATTTGATTTAATTTACTTTCATTGATCTCAAACAATTATTTATAATCAATTGTAATCATTGGTTACAAATAATTGGTTACAAATAATTGTTTGATGATCTCGTTCTTGTTTATTTGTAATTTTGTAGTTTTTAATAAATAACATTTCTAACTTTTAGTTTGATTTTTAAATCTAGTTTTTAATAATGTTTGTCGTTGTTGTATTTGTGTTGTTTTTCTCTCCATATCTATATGTGAGAGCCTTGGTGAGGGCTTTGTGTATTGTTTTTGTTGTTTTTAGAATTATGGAAAAGTCTGAATCTGACGGAGCGAATAAAAAAAGGGATAGAAATGCAATACTTCATCAAGATGTTCATGAAGTCCAGCGTTTCGAATGGTGGAATTTTTCGAAGTCAGATTTCGTTAAGATTATCTGTTGCAAGGATGAGCTTAGTAGGCATATTCATTTTTCTTTGCAATTGACAAGTCAAAATGCTAATATGTTGGCAAATGTAATATCTAGGGCAACATTTGTAATCGTGAGCTCCACCGTTTGGGTCAAACTTTCGACTTTTGTGGACAGTCGACTTCTAAACATTTGTTATTATCGTTAATAATATGTTTCTTTTTGGTTTTAAAAAAAACATGTAACCCATTTTCTTGTGACCAAAATACCCTTATTTTCCTACTTTAAGCTCATGTAAAACGGGGGTAAGGTTGTAATTTCAGGATCAGAGACAATCCACCTTCCAAATTCCAGCATCTTCCCCAAACCTCTCTAACATTGAATCAGAATTCACAATGAACTTAACCCCCAACATCAAAATCGTTCCCTATCTTGGCTGGTCTTCCGCACCATCTGGAACTCGCAAACTTCATATTCAACCATGGAGAAATTACTGAAGATTTGTGGACACAGTGAGCCCCAACTAAATACTATTGATCAAAAATTGATTGGTTGAAAACTCAATTTCAAACTTTCTCTCTAGTTATTCATTAGAAGAAACTGGTTTTTCTATTTCAGAAACTCAATTAAACGAATTTCTGTTAGTAAATGTGTGATTGTTGTCCCATCATTTTTCCCATATCCGACTCTATGTTTCATGTTTCTATCTCTCTCTGTTACATAAACCACTCCCTAAAGAAATTGGTTGTCTGATATCATCATTATCGGCGGCAGTTCCTGGTTGGTGAGGCTAATTATGTGAGGATGAAACTAAGAGAGCAAATAAGTTAGAAAGATGTTAAATGCTAGAAAATGGTTTCTTGAAAAAGAAAGTGACTGGGATTCCTGGAAAAATGGTGTGGCCGGAGGAACAAATGCAAAGAAAGTGGCCGGAGGAACAAATCTGGAAAGAGAATAGGATGAGATTAAAAATGGAGGTTCTTTGTCCCCTAAATTACATTATTGCCCTTCTTATTTATTTTTTCCATATACAAAATGGTGGGTATTTGTGTCCTAAAAAATGGCTACTTGTTAACATACTCCTATGACGGGTATCCTAACAAAACCCTTTAATTAAATACTCCATTCGTCTCAAAATAGATGTCGTTTTGGAGTGTTTCACATATATTAAGAAATGTCATTAATGCATGTGAAGAAGTCTCAAATATCCCTAAAGTAATTAAACTACCTAGGTAATTAAATGGTTAGGTAAAAGATAGTTTACTATCATTATTAAGGGTATAATTGGTATAGAGCAATAAAAAGGTTTTGAAAATAGTGAAACGACAAGTATTTTGAAACAAAATTTAACTTCCCAAACGACATCTATTTTGAGACGGAGAGAGTAACAATTAGTTTGAGGCGGAAAGAGTATTATTTAAAAATAAAAAAAATAAAAATAAAAATTGATGGGAATGGCGGAATGGGTAGCTAGCTGCCAACCATAAAGGAAAGATCAAAGAAGGATAATTGAAGACGACTTTGTTGAAAGGCGGACCAAAATTAAATTAAAAATCCCAATCCAGAAAACGAAACCTTCGTGACTGCTCTGACATTTCTTTTTAACCCATTTGGGGGACCACGTGGGACTGGTTTGGAGTTTTGACCAATATTTCCACATACACGTGTTATTCAATTTCAAACGGCATAATTCCACAAGGCCCCTTCTCTCAGATCATTATTCCATAAAAGTCCACCTGAGATCCAAAAGTCCACCTCCACCCATTGTCCAAATCAAAATTCCATAAAAGCCCAAAAACCCATCACACACTACTCAGGTCAGGCTGCCCCCAAGCCCAATGCCCAGGCCTGATGTCCCGACCCGCCCACCTGCCCCGGCCCACCCGCCCCCGGATCCAGAACTCAATGCCAGCCACCCTTTTAATTAAAAGCAAAAATGTTGTTCCCAGGTTTCGAACCTAGGTCTTTTACAATAACAACCATGTCTTTACCACTAAGCCAATGCATTGCTTGTTTCTAATTTTGCAATATTTATTATTACTAACTGAAATCTGGACGAAACTAAATTACAAAACTTGAGATTTTACAATTAATTAATGAAAAACTTGAATATTCACAAAACACAATTTTTTTAATATATGTTAGAATATTAAAAACATGATTTAAGATATAAAATATCTAAAGCTTTTATTAAAAAAATGAAAGACCTAAAAAATAAATTAAATTATATTTGCGAAAATACATTATTTCATAATATTTTATAAGTTTTTAATTATCACCCTTCTGTGAAGGCATTTATTTACATAAATGACACCAACTAAGTCTATTATATACTGAAAATATGAGAATTATAAGAAAATAAACTAAATAACTCTTATACCTTAAATATAAGAGTAATTCTAGTCTTATATTTTTAGGTATATAATTTCTTTAAAAATGGGGATTTAATGTGAGAAAATTACTCTCATATCTAAAGTATAAGAGAAGAACTAGTCTTATACTTTCGGTATAAGAGTTAATATTAAAAATATATTAGAACAACTTGATTAATGTTTCACAACATTTAATAATAGAAGTATCATTCTTGCCAAAATAAATGTCAGCAATTAAAACTTTCCAATCAATTAATGAAATTCTTGATTATTCACAAAACATTAAATTTGTAAAATAAAGTATTCATTTTGCAAAACATTTATAATTTCTAATTATATAATCTTTAAATTATTTTAGTTTTTTTAATTATTAAAATAAAATAATAAATTATGGTTAGAAAAGTAAATGACTTTGTAAAGATTACTTAAATTATAAGTACAAAATAAAATAATATATATGCCCAATATTAATTTAATCTATATTTTTTAAACTACAAAATGAATAAAGTAAATAACAAAAGAAAACCTCACATGACCGGCACATGGCCTCTTGAGAATGACCATTTTGTCCATTTAATAGACATGTCCTAGTCACATTGGTGTTATTTGGTTAGATTTTTAACTGAGTGTTAGTTTTTTAGCCACATTGCTAAAGAATGTAAATGTTAGGATACCAAATTGCGAAATTGAACTGTTGGAAGCAACATTGCAAACTTATGTAAATGTCAGGAACCAAATTGCAATTAGCCCTTTATAAAATCTATTTTATATATCGATACTGAAACAATTCATGTATTTACATTTTTTAAAAGGTTTATGAAATAAAAAATAAAAAATGGGACATATTTTTATGGGACGGAAAGAGGGAGTGATAAGTAGTCATCTTTTCTTTCTTGAACAAGTTGGCCACTGGGATTTGTTTATAGGAGAAACTGATTAGTTTTAGATAATTGTTTCGTCAATCTGTCCTTTTCATTATTATTATTATTATTATTTTTCCATTTTCCGTTCCATATCCACATAGCGGAACTTTCGGTGGTCAATATTTACAATCAGTTTGGTTGATGAACTTGGACAAAACTACCTTTGTTTTGAATGATCAAATTGATGTATACTGTTAGAATATGAATGATTATTTAGCATTTGTTTGTTTCTTCTTAAGATTGTTTTCTTGAGTCTATTTACATCTAATTATGTTGTTTGATTAATGCAATCAACTTTTTTTTTTTTTTTTGAAACTAATGTAGTCAACTTATTACTTTTATTCAATCTATTGATAAATAAAATTAAAGAAGAATGTCGTTTTCTTTTGAAATTCATAAATCTTAGGCAGGAACAAAAAAAAAAAAAAAAAGTTTCAGACTCTAGTCACAAAAAATGTCGTTATAATCCAAACCGACCGTTACAACAGAGAGCAGCAAATCAATTTCTGCCATCCAACGTTACAACAGAGAGCAGCAAATCAATTTCTGCCATCCAAATCGACCCACAGTTGCAGCGGAGCAGCAAATCAATATCTGTAGCAGTTCCAGATTTTGGTTTGGTTTCAGCCTAAGAGAACCTAATAGGTTGGTTCGTAAATTAAAAAACGAATAAAAAATCTTGAAGACAACTGGGTTCAAAGAGTTGGTTTTGGGGCTCCATAAGTTATAAAAAATCCACTTTTTAACCCTTTAACCCTAAGCCTTAAACCCTAAAACCTAAACTTTAACCCCTGTAAAAACATGACATTTTGTAACTTATGGAGAAACTAGTTTCAACCAAAATTTTCTCGGGTTCAAAAACATCTCATTCTTAACATGTAAAATCTCATAGCCTCCTAAACACACAAAAGTGACTCAATTGTTCGAGGTGCTGAAAAAAAGCTAATTAAAGCAAAATCCATGGCATAGGATGGTCACGCTTATTCATAAACACATGATTCACATAGAAGTGCTATGAAAAGTAAAGGGCAAGACATCAAAACGCGCTGGTACGAGTCTTTGAATGAAATGGGATTATATATTACATTACCCTATTGGAAAAACTTCAAAACTTGAAACTCGTACTACTCATTAGCGATGATACTGAGCTCATGCACTTTTCTTCACCTCAGCAGCCTTGATTATGTCAATGAATTCAGGCTACATTGGAAAAAGACAAGGAAGGGTATCGTTAAAAATGTCAACTTACCAAAAACAGCAAGGAACATGGTAAGTGTAAGAATATGTTGTTACCTTAAGAGAAGCACCACCAACTAGGAAACCATCAACATCGGGCTTTGCACCCAATTCCTTACAGTTGGAACCACTGACAGAACCTGCAATCCAAATTATATGTAATTATTGCAACGGAATTAAACAAGGAAATCCAATTTTGCCTTCTTGGAAGTGGCAAAGCGGAAGACGTGCTTCTAGATACTCAAAGTGAAATAATGCCAACTTATTGAAAGATCAAGTAAGGCAAAACATGAGATAAGTATAATAATATACCTCCGTAGATAATTCTGGTTGTATCAGCTACTTCAGCACTGACATTCTCTCGAAGCCACTTCCTCAGTTCCTGATGTACCTGTTAGGAAAAGATTAACCAAAACGGATTTTAGTACTATGAGGAACATCCAAAATATCCCAGAACAAATAAGTATATGGATGAAAATGATTGTAAGGGCATGGTATTACGGAGTACTAAATCAGACCAGGTAAAAGAAAATCAAAATGAGCGTTTCATTTTTGTTTAGAGACTGGGTCGCTAAAAACATTAAGGGGGCGTGGGGTGGAGATTCATGGATTGAAAACCAATTGAGATTTAACCAAGCAGTTTAAGAGAAGAGATTTAACTTATCAGATACTTTTACATCAGCTAAAGTCATATCACACAATTTTGATTTCTTGATTGATTTCATCAATATCATTTTTGTGCTTTTAAGCTTTTAGAGTAAACTGGTACCGACACATGCTTGAACATACTGACAATAGCAGCACTTGTTAGAATAAACACATCAGAGATTGTCAAAAGGTTACAGGAAATGATATGAACATCCAAAATAACCCACTTTTTTAAGGATTCATTTGATTAAACTTTGACTATATATTTAAGAAAGACTAATGATCCAAATGAAAATCTAAAAATAACTATATGTAGTACTTTGAATGGTGTATCAATAACAAGTTCTAGAATTTCATTTGAATAATTAGTCTTTTTTTAAAAAATTGTCATAGTTCAAACAAATCAACTATTAAAGAAGTGGGACTATTTTTATGAGACGGAGGTAGTAAGACTCTTTCATAATACTCCCTCCGTCCCAAAAATGATCTTCTTGTTTGACTATTCAAACTTTTTAAGGATATGAACACTTGTTTCGCTAGTCGTGTTTTGTTTATGCACTTTTAAGCTTAAATTGGAGAAATGAGAAGAACTTTTTGGGACAATGAAAAATGGCAAATAGGAAGATCATTTTGGGACGGAGGGAGTATATCAAAATATCAGATCAACACTCTAACTTACTTCTTGGGCCTGAGCTGGAGACGCAACCTTTCCAGTTCCAATTGCCCAGACAGGCTCATAAGCCAAAACAACATCATTCCAGCTTGAAATTTTTTCTGCAACAGAAAAATGACAAACCAACCATAAATGCAAACATCAATATCACTTTTAAAATTACAACTAGCTCACAAAGTAGTATTTCTTAAAATAGAAAAAGAAACAACCACACACACACACACACACATATATTACATGATAGGGTTCAATAGTTCAATAAAAAAAATTGTAGGCCTAATTATGAAAATTTGGGGGATAAATGGAATTTCGCTAGAAAGTAGGGGCCTTATATGCACTATGGGACACATATCTCTTTGTTTAAGTTTGACATTTGAGTACTCACTGCGTTCTGGTAAAAAAATCAAGTTTTGAAATGTTGAAAGTGAAAAGACAAATTCCTTACAATGGAGTCTGTATGTGTTAAAAAAAATGAATGTGTTAAAAAAAAAAATGATTGCAAGTACCCAAGATGCTCATATTACATGTGAAAGCGGAAAAGTTAGAGGTTTAAGCAAATATTGGAAGTGGGTCCTTTGGATGAGTTTGCCAATATCTTCAAACACAACACACTCTATAAGTTTATCATCCTCAAACTAAATGAAAACTGTTTGCATGGAAATGAGGGAAATGGATGTTCAGGGAGCTCATATTTTCATATTTAATCACTAAGACGAAACTTTATAAAGGCAACCAAAATACAACATATGCACTTGCCACAAACTACGTTATCACAAGATAATAATTAAATGCTCATTATATTGAACAGGACATAAGAGTCAATCATCTTACACCTTCACAACGCCACGATGGCGCACGAGGCACTCAGTGATTTGAGTTAAGTAACTAAACATACCTGCGATTGCCTTAGTTTGAGCAGCAACAACTTCCATCGTAGATCCCGACTCTCGTTCCGCAAGGGTCTCTCCAACACATGCAATCACTTTCAAACCTTGAGAAAGAGCGTATGCAACCTTGTCTCCAACAAACTAAATGAAAAAATCACTGAATTAATGCAGATTGAAGAAACAATAACATTGTAAAGCTAATAAGTTAATTGATTTGCAACATCACAAATCAATAGCTGCTAACTCATTGAAAACAAAATACCTCATTGGATTCATTTAGAAGAGCTCTCCTTTCAGAGTGACCAATGATGACCCAAGGAATGCCCAAGTTTTTAAGCATCTCCGCGCTACAGAAACAAGACACCAGTTTCGAACATTACAGCCGAAATATTAACCATATAAAAGATCTTGGCAAAATAATGAATAAGTAGGCTCAAATGTGAATAAGGATAAATAGGCTCAACAGTCAATGTCAAGTGAAAGATAGAAGAAGTGACGAAGTACACATGCCTGTAGTATCAAATGTGAATAAGTTAAATCAAAAAGAGAACATAAATCACAAATAGTATCTACTTTAAACAACAGCTACTTTGCCAAGGAGTTAAAACTGTCATTTGAAAAAACTATTTTGCCTTAATACACCTACATATATGTGTTAGGTTCTAAAAATCAGCAAACAGAGTAGATGCATAATGGTTTTCGAAAAGCACCAGCTTGCTATGATCATACAGCCTTTATGTCCACAGTGATGAGAAACTTCAGCAAAAGCAATTGGTGATTAGAAACTCTTAAGTGAGTGAAATCTTAGAATTGCTAAGTGTTTATATATAATCTAGGTTTGATGCTTTTCATTAAAATTTCAGATATTTGATTCACTTGCACCTTAGTATGCATCGATAACGACAAACAAAAAAAAAAACAAAAAAAAACAAACAAACTCCAGGAAAGATTAGACTGCCATCGAAACCCATGTCAAAGAAAAAATAAATGCATAAGGTGCCGATTGGAGATAAGTATAGTGCGGAAACATACCTAACCTCACCGGTGAATGCACCACCTTTCTTTACCCAACAATTTTGGGCTGCAACTTGGAACTCAGGCCTCAACGCATCCTTCACCAGGGAAGAAATACATATGGAGGGCTCACCACAACTTCTGAAGAATAACAAGTGATAAGGATATGTTTAGAATACTGACACAGTAGTATAAAATTGTAGGACACCATGAACAAGAGAAATGAAAAGTAAAACATAAACATTTGTCTTCCGCAGTTGTAGTTAACAATTTTGTGTCTGAGACAGGCTTCATAAGCATCAAGCATTAAAGTACTATATGTGGCTGTATCATACAGCATTTAACATGCTGTATGAAGTGATGTCTAAGAAATGTAACAATGCATTGTACTCCTTTCCCGGAATGATCGTCCCACTTTTTTAGTGGTTGATTTGATTGAATTTTGACGAATGATTATGAAGAAAAAATAAAAAATTCTTAATGAAATTTTAAAAAATGTTAGTGGTAGCATTCTGATGGTGTATCAATAACAAGTTTTAGAAATTCATTGGGCTAATCATTTTTCTAGAATCTTTCGTCAAAGTTCAATCAAATCAATTTCATTAGCATATCAAATCAATTTGATTACAACATTATTAGTGGTAGCATTTATAAAGGTGTATTACTGAAATTCTAAATCTTTCCTGAATACTAGCAGATATTTTATTGCCGTTATATTAACTAAAATGTTGAATGTCCCAGTACTCCATAATTCAATTCATCCTAAAGATACAAAATCCACACAGTTGACCACTAAAACATATCAATCAATTTGATTAGCATTCATAAATCAAAAACAAAATAAGAATGCTTAAGAAAACAACACCACTAAACAAAAGCTAGGAGTAATATTCGTTACTAGTACTTACCCACAACATCTGGGGACGGCACATCACCAGCATTAAGTGTAGACACAATTTTCTTTACCTCTTCGGTGGTTCCATTCTACAAAAACACATTCAAATCAATACGGAAATCAGCATACATCACCATGGCTCATGAGTCATTGAGCAACAGTGCTAACATTGCCAATGTTTATCACTTATAACAGAATATACAGGCGGCCATTTCAACAACTAGTATCTTGACTTGTCAATATATTCGAGGTCAATTAATTTCATGTTATAGGAGTAATAACTAATATATAAAACAACTTTAAACAAAATTATGCGATTGCGCAACATAGATTTATGTACAGTCATCGGAATTAATGAACCAATATAATTTAATACTAATGAATAAGTAAGGAACTCTTTATGAAACGACTTAATTCGAAGTGAAT
Source organism: Campanula takesimana (assembly GCA_026119855.1). Taxonomy (NCBI): domain Eukaryota; kingdom Viridiplantae; phylum Streptophyta; class Magnoliopsida; order Asterales; family Campanulaceae; genus Campanula; species Campanula takesimana. The sequence continues at coordinate 187,178 of JAOWBW010001605.1, forward strand.
TGAGAACTGAACTTCGAAACGGGGAGATAAATCAATAAATTAAGAAAATCACAGTACGCACGATCTACTACTTTACTTCATCGGAAGTATCGGTTGCATTAAATCAAACATGAAATAATCATAAACATTGAAAAACGAAGAATAAACAGATGATATCAGTCCTTGAATCATGAATTTTCCAGGAAAAAAACACAATCGATATGACTAAATCAGATCAATCGATTGAAGGGCCGAAAAAGAACAGGCAAATTAGGGATCGGGAATGACTTACGCATTTCCAGTTACCGCCGACGAAGAATTTTCTGGCCATTGTTGGAAGATAAATTGAGCAGCAAGAAAAGTTTTTTGAGATTTCGCCTGTGATTAAGATCAAATCGATTAGCTAAGAAATGGCAGATCGAGAGGTCTTTATAACTCGAATTTTTTTTGTGGTTCTGGGAGGGATCACAAGAATCTTGTTAATGACGTCTGTGAAATGACAATATTAGCCCCCCTTAACACTATTCGGTCTCCGCTAGAATGGTTAGGCTTTGTACAGTACAGCGTTTCGAGTGGCATATTCCGTTGGGGGCTTGGACTCTAGGGCCCCTAAGCCCAGATTCAAACCCAAATAAGGAAAATTCAGATGAAAAATTCCTCATACACCCCTCACTAGCAAAAAGATGCAATAAGACTAAAATGCCCTCAAATCTCCTCCCACCCCTCACCAACAAAAAGATGCAAGAAGACTAAAATGCCCTCATATCTCATCCCTTCCTTACTTTTTGGTCAAATCCTAGTCAGCTCTTATAACTTACACATAATTATATATAAGAGTCAAAAAAATTAATTTTTTCAATTTTTTTAGAAAAAAAATTATTGATTTGGTCAAACTCGGTCAAATCGAAGTCAAACTCTTATAACTAACATATAATTAACATATAAGAGTAAAAAAAAATACTTTTTTTATTTTTTTTTTAAAAAAATATTAATAATATTTGGTCAAACTTGGTCAAACGATAGTCAAACTCTTATAACTAACACATAAGAGTAAAAAAAATCACTTTTTCCATTTTTACCAAAAAAATAACAATTTTTTTGGTCAAAGTTGGTCAAACTGCAGTCAAACTCTTATAACTAACACATAATTATCATATAAGAGTTACAAAAATTATTTTTTTCACTTTTTTACAAAAAAATAATAATTTTTTTTTGTCAAATTTGGTCAAACAACGGTCAAACTCTTATAACTAACACATAAGAGAAAAAAAATCACTTTTTCAATTTTTTTACAAAAAAATAACAAAATTTTATGGTCAAAGTTGGTCAAACAGCAGTCAAACTCTTATAACTAACACATAATTATCATATAAGAGTTACAAAATTACTTTTTTCATTTTTAACAAAAAAATAATAAATTTTTTAAGTCAAATTTGGTCAAACAACAGTCAAACTCTTATAACTAACACATAAGAGTAAAAAAAAAATCACTTTTTCCATTTTTTTTACAAAAAAATAACAAATTTTTGGGTCAAATTTGGTCAAACTTGATCAAACAAAAGTTAAACTCTTATATTTACACATAATTATCATATAAGAGTTACAAAAAATACTTTTTTCATTTTTTACAAAAAAAATATAATTTTTTTTTGTCAAATTTAGTCAAACTTGGTCAAACAGCAGTCAAACTCTTATGACTGACACATAATTAACATATAAGAGTCAAAAGTCTTATGAACATGTTCATAAGACTAAAGTCTTATTGAACCTGTTCATAAGACTTTGCTCTTATGAATAATAATGTGTATTATAAGAGTTATTTTCAGTCTCATTAAAACATGTTCATTTGAAACTGTGTTCATAAGACTAAAAGTCTTATTGAAGCTGTTCATAAGACTTTTCAATCTCATTGAAACATGTTCATTTGGTTAAACTCTTATAATTAGTGTATAAGACCAATTCACCTCTTATAATTAAAATGTACGAGTCATTTTTTCACAAATAAATTAAAAATAATAATTTAGTTATAAGAGTCACTTTTTCAATACTATAAAACCTATTTTTAATAATTTCATGATCATCTTGAACATTAATGCACTCAAAATCTTTCCAAAGTCTGAATCAACTAGAATAAGAGTTTAAAAAAAAAAATCATAAATAAAAAAAAAATGTAAAATACTAAAAAAAAAAAAAAAAAGAACTCTAATATTTGATTAAAATGACTCTTATTGACGTATAAAACTAATTTACCTCTTATATTAAATTAAAGAGTCATATATTTGTATGCTTCCAGTCAAATACAGTATATTCAATCTTATACACCATCTTATCTCAAATCAAAAAAAGTATCTCTGCATTATGTACCAAAAAAAAAAAAGACCTCCTGCTTCATATTCAGGGAGATTAGTTGGACTTCATTATTCAGTTCATCAAGTCATCAAAGAAATATACACATAGGTTGACCAAAATGCTAAAATAGCACCAGAACATCATCACCAGAACATCATATTTCCCACCTGAGATAATGAGATTCGAAAACATAAATTAAATATGTAAACAGTTAAGATTTTCTTTTGATAGTGGTAGTGTTGGTAGGAAACATACAAAGATGGATTCTAGAGAGAGAAAGCGTCGGAAAAAGAGAAGACGGCCGGATTTGGAGAAGGTAATCTGAAAAGTCGGTGAAGAGTCTGGCCGGAGGGAGATGGCGGCGGCTATGGCACACATACGCATAGATCTATACAGATCGGAAGAAATTTCTCCGGTCAAAGCTTGTCAGCCATATGGCCGGAAAAAGTAGCCGGCGAGAAGCGGCTGGGGATATGGACGGCCGGAAAGGGAGGAGAAAGGCTTGAACGACGGTTTAGAGACGCGGTTCATCGTAGATGGTTTCAACGGCGTCGGTGATAGTAGCCGGATCTGGACGGAGGGGGAAGGGAGGAGCTGTAGAGAGAAAACAGAGAGAGTGTGTTTTAGAGAGAGAGAGAGAGTGTGTGCGTGAGAGATCGCCAGCGAGAGGGGAAGGAGGAGGGGGAGGGTTTTGTTGGTGTCAGGGTAGTTTGGGTAATGTAGGTGTTATGTTTGACCAGTCAAAGGAAGCTAAGTGAGGCAAGGGGTGTGGGAGGAATTTTGATCTCGGGTGAAGGCTTTATCTGACATTTGGTCTGGGCTAGGTTTTATGTGTAATAAAATCTGGGCCTGGGGGCCCTAAGGGAAGGGGCTTGGACTCTAGGGCCCCTAAGCCCAGATTCAAACCCAAATAAGGAAAATCCAGATGAAAAATTCCTCATACACCCCTCACTAGCAAAAAGATGCAATAAGACTAAAATGCCCTCATATCTCCTCCCACCCCTCACCAACAAAAAGATGCAAGAAGACTAAAATGCCCTCATATCTCATCCCATCCTTACTTTTTTGGTCAAATCCTAGTCAGCTCTTATAACTTACACATAATTATATATAAGAGTCAAAAAATTAATTTTTTCAATTTTTTTAGAAAAAAAAAATTATTGATTTGGTCAAACTCGGTCAAATCGAAGTCAAACTCTTATAACTAACACATAATTAACATATAAGAGTAAAAAAAAATACTTTTTTTATTTTTTTTAAAAAAAATATTAATAATATTTGGTCAAACTTGGTCAAACGATAGTCAAACTCTTATAACTAACACATAAGAGTAAAAAAAAATCACTTTTTCCATTTTTACCAAAAAAATAACAATTTTTTTGGTCAAAGTTGGTCAAACTGCAGTCAAACTCTTATAACTAACACATAATTATCATATAAGAGTTACAAAAATTATTTTTTTTCACTTTTTTACAAAAAAATAATAATTTTTTTTTGGTCAAATTTGGTCAAACAACGGTCAAACTCTTATAACTAACACATAAGAGAAAAAAAATCACTTTTTTTCCATTTTTTTACAAAAAAATAACAAAATTTTATGGTCAAAGTTGGTCAAACAGCAGTCAAACTCTTATAACTAACACATAATTATCATATAAGAGTTACAAAAATTACTTTTTTCATTTTAACAAAAAAATAATAAATTTTTTAAGTCAAATTTGGTCAAACAACAGTCAAACTCTTATAACTAACACATAAGAGTAAAAAAAAATCACTTTTTCCATTTTTTTACAAAAAAAATAACAAATTTTTTGGTCAAATTTGGTCAAACTTGATCAAACAACAGTTAAACTCTTATATTTACACATAATTATCATATAAGAGTTACAAAAAATACTTTTTTCATTTTTTTACAAAAAAAATATAATTTTTTTTTGTCAAATTTAGTCAAACTTGGTCAAACAGCAGTCAAACTCTTATGACTGACACATAATTAACATATAAGAGTCAAAAGTCTTATGAACATTTCATAAGACTAAAGTCTTATTGAACCTGTTCATAAGACTTTGCTCTTATGAATAATAATGTGTATTATAAGAGTTATTTTCAGTCTCATTAAAACATGTTCATTTGAAACTGTGTTCATAAGACTAAAAGTCTTATTGAAGCTGTTCATAAGACTTTTCAATCTCATTGAAACATGTTCATTTGGTTAAACTCTTATAATTAGTGTATAAGACCAATTCACCTCTTATAATTAAAATGTACGAGTCATTTTTTCACAAAATAAATTAAAAATAATAATTTAGTTATAAGAGTCACTTTTTCAATACTATAAAACCTATTTTTAATAATTTCATGATCATCTTGAACATTAATGCACTCAAAATCTTTCCAAAGTCTGAATCAACTAGAATAAGAGTTTAAAAAAAAAAAATCATAAATAAAAAAAAATGTAAAATTACTAAAAAAAAAAAGAAAAAGAAACTCTAATATTTGATTAAATGACTCTTATTGACGTATAAAACTAATTTACCTCTTATATTAAATTAAAGAGTCATATATTTGTATGCTTCCAGTCAAATACAGTATATTCAATCTTATACACCATCTTATCTCAAATCAAAAAAAGTATCTCTGCATTATGTACCAAAAAAAAAAAGACCTCCTGCTTCATATTCAGGGAGATTAGTTGGACTTCATTATTCAGTTCATCAAGTCATCAAAGAAATATACACATAGGTTGACCAAAATGCTAAAATAGCACCAGAACATCATCACCAGAACATCATATTTCCCACCTGAGATAATGAGATTCGAAAACATAAATTAAATATGTAAACAGTTAAGATTTTCTTTTGATAGTGGTAGTGTTGGTAGGAAACATACAAAGATGGATTCTAGAGAGAGAAAGTGTCGGAAAAAGAGAAGACGGCCGGATTTGGAGAAGGTAATCTGAAAAGTCGGTGAAGAGTCTGGCCGGAGGGAGATGGCGGCGGCTATGGCACACATACGCATAGATCTATACAGATCGGAAGAAATTTCTCCGGTCAAAGCTTGTCAGCCATATGGCCGGAAAAGTAGCCGGCGAAAGCGGCTGGGGATATGGACGGCCGGAAAGGGAGGAGAAAGGCTTGAACGACGGTTTAGAGACGCGGTTCATCGTAGATGGTTTCAACGGCGTCGGTGATAGTAGCCGGATCTGGACGGAGGGGGAAGGGAGGAGCTGTAGAGAGAAAACAGAGAGAGTGTGTTTTAGAGAGAGAGAGAGAGTGTGTGCGTGAGAGATCGCCAGCGAGAGGGGAAGGAGGAGGGGGAGGGTTTTTTGGTGTCAGGGGTAGTTTGGGTAATGTAGGTGTTATGTTTGACCAGTCAAAGGAAGCTAAGTGAGGCAAGGGGTGTGGGAGGAATTTTGATCTCGGGTGAAGGCTTTATCTGACATTTGGTCTGGGCTAGGTTTTATGTGTAATAAAATCTGGGCCTGGGGCCCTAAGGGAAGGGGCTTGGACTCTAGGGCCCCTAAGCCCAGATTCAAACCCAAATAAGGAAAATCCAGATGAAAAATTCCTCATACACCCCTCACTAGCAAAAAGATGCAATAAGACTAAAATGCCCTCATATCTCCTCCCACCCCTCACCAACAAAAGATGCAAGAAGACTAAAATGCCCTCATATCTCATCCCATCCTTACTTTTTTGGTCAAATCCTAGTCAGCTCTTATAACTTACACATAATTATATATAAGAGTCAAAAAAATTTTTTTTTTCAATTTTTTTAGAAAAAAAAATTATTGATTTGGTCAAACTCGGTCAAATCGAAGTCAAACTCTTATAACTAACACATAATTAACATATAAGAGTAAAAAAAAATACTTTTTTTATTTTTTTAAAAAAAATATAATAATATTTGGTCAAACTTGGTCAAACGATAGTCAAACTCTTATAACTAACACATAAGAGTAAAAAAATCACTTTTTCCATTTTTACCAAAAAAAATAACAATTTTTTGGTCAAAGTTGGTCAAACTGCAGTCAAACTCTTATAACTAACACATAATTATCATATAAGAGTTACAAAAATTATTTTTTTCACTTTTTTACAAAAAAATAATAATTTTTTTTTGGTCAAATTTGGTCAAACAACGGTCAAACTCTTATAACTAACACATAAGAGAAAAAAAAATCACTTTTTCCATTTTTTTACAAAAAAATAACAAAATTTTATGGTCAAAGTTGGTCAAACAGCAGTCAAACTCTTATAACTAACACATAATTATCATATAAGAGTTACAAAAATTACTTTTTTCATTTTTAACAAAAAAATAATAAATTTTTTAAGTCAAATTTGGTCAAACAACAGTCAAACTCTTATAACTAACACATAAGATTAAAAAAAAATCACTTTTTCCATTTTTTTTACAAAAAAAATAACAAATTTTTTGGGTCAAATTTGGTCAAACTTGATCAAACAACAGTTAAACTCTTATATTTACACATAATTATCATATAAGAGTTACAAAAATACTTTTTTCATTTTTTTACAAAAAAATATAATTTTTTTTTGTCAAATTTAGTCAAACTTGGTCAAACAGCAGTCAAACTATTATGACTGACACATAATTAACATATAAGAGTCAAAAGTCTTATGAACATGTTCATAAGACTAAAGTCTTATTGACCTGTTCATAAGACTTTGCTCTTATGAATAATAATGTGTATTATAAGAGTTATTTTCAGTCTCATTAAAACATGTTCATTTGAAACTGTGTTCATAAGACTAAAAGTCTTATTGAAGCTGTTCATAAGACTTTTCAATCTCATTGAAACATGTTCATTTGGTTAAACTCTTATAATTAGTGTATAAGACCAATTCACCTCTTATAATTAAAATGTACGAGTCATTTTTTCACAAAATAAATTAAAAATAATAATTTAGTTATAAGAGTCACTTTTTCAATACTATAAAACCTATTTTTAATAATTTCATGATCATCTTGAACATTAATGCACTCAAAATCTTTCCAAAGTCTGAATCAACTAGAATAAGAGTTTAAAAAAAAAAATCATAAATAAAAAAAATGTAAAATTACTAAAAAAAAAAAAAAAAAGAAACTCTAATATTTGATTAAAATGACTCTTATTGACGTATAAAACTAATTTACCTCTTATATTAAATTAAAGAGTCATATATTTGTATGCTTCCAGTCAAATACAGTATATTCAATCTTATACACCATCTTATCTCAAATCAAAAAAAGTATCTCTGCATTATGTACCAAAAAAAAAGACCTCCTGCTTCATATTCAGGGAGATTAGTTGGACTTCATTATTCAGTTCATCAAGTCATCAAAGAAATATACACATAGGTTGACCAAAATGCTAAAATAGCACCAGAACATCATCACCAGAACATCATATTTCCCACCTGAGATAATGAGATTCGAAACATAAATTAAGTATGTAAACAGTTAAGATTTTCTTTTGATAGTGGTAGTGTTGGTAGGAAACATACAATGGATTCTAGAGAGAGAAAGCGTCGGAAAAAGAAGACGGCCGGATTTGGAAGGTAATCTGAAAAGTCGGTGAAGAGTCTGGCCGGAGGGAGATGGCGGGCGGCTATGGCACACATACGCATAGATCTATACAGATCGGAAGAAATTTCTCCTGTCAAAGCTTGTCAGCCATATGGCCGGAAAAAGTAGCCGGCGAGAAGCGGCTGGGGATATGGACGGCCGGAAAGGGAGGAGAAAGGCTTGAACGACGGTTTAGAGACGCGGTTCATCGTAGATGGTTTCAACGGCGTCGGTGATAGTAGCCGGATCTGGACGGAGGGGGAAGGGAGGAGCTGTAGAGAGAAAACAGAGAGAGTGTGTTTTAGAGAGAGAGAGAGAGTGTGTGCGTGAGAGATCGCCAGCGAGAGGGGAAGGAGGAGGGGGAGGGTTTTGTTGGTGTCAGGGTAGTTTGGGTAATGTAGGTGTTATGTTTGACCAGTCAAAGGAAGCTAAGTGAGGCAAGGGTGTGGGAGGAATTTTGATCTCGGGTGAAGGCTTTATCTGACATTTGGTCTGGGCTAGGTTTTATGTGTAATAAAATCTGGGCCTGGGGGCCCTAAGGGAAAAATTCCATTCAGTTGGGGAGAACATAAGGATAATATTGTCAACATAGTGTGAGATTTTTTTTATTTTATTTTTTGGCCTTTACATAACATAATCCACGGTTTTGTTTGTTGCCCAATAAAGGATACTATGGAAAAGGGAAAGCTATGTAATATTTGTTTTTTTTTTTTTTTTTTTTTTTTTTTATCTTTTCTTCGAAATTGCAATTTCATAAAAATAATACTCCCTCTGTCCTAAAAAGATAGTCTCATTTTAACTTTTTATGGTTAATAAAAATAAACTTTGACCAAATATTAGTGTCAATTTAATGATGACAATGAAATTCTAAAAATTGTTATTGATAAATCACTTAATGATATACTCACTCCGTCCCACCTCACTTGAGACCTAAGAGGTGACCACAATAACAAAGGAAAAAGAGTAAAATAAGGAAAATGTGTGGTTGAAAATGAAAAGAGAGAATGAGTGGGGGTTAATAGTAGGTTTGGTTGAATAAATTGTGTGGTGGAAAATGAAGAGAAAGAATGAGTGGGTGGGGTAGATTGAATATAAAATTATAAAATATTACCTTTTTAGGGAGTCTTAAGTGAAGTGGTGTTGGGTTTCCTAGTAACATGCGCAGTGGAATTAAGCATTTAAAATTTTATGAAACTCAAAGCCCATAGATCCATTCATATGATTATGTCAAATACATGCATAATGAATACTAGAATATTAACCCTTGATGCCTTTGATTTTGCAACCTTGAATCTTGGTGGAGACTAGAAAGCTTGATCACGAACAAAATCAGGAACACGAACTTTGAAGATGATAAACTTCACCCTCTATTGGTATCCACACCAAGAACGAATATTAAGAACACTTGATCTTGGTTGCTAGACCGAATTGTGAAACACACTTTCACAATTATAAGAACTATATGCAATTATGAATTCTTAATCTTGGATTCTAAATCTTTGATCAAGAATATTGTTTCTCAAAACCACTAGGTGTCATATGCTAAATGGCTGGTGAAAAGATGTTTATATAGGCCATAGTCCTTAACCCTTAAGGACCTAGGAAACCTAAATCCCGTCACCCAATTAATGCTGCAAAACTTTATGTCCAAGCAGCTCTAGCACGGTCGTGCCCTATAATTGGCACGGTCGTGCCAATTGGTGCGCTCCTGCCTTCCCGGCTACTGATTAATGCACGGTCGTGCTTTATACTCGGCACGGCCGCGCCGAATGGCACGGTCGTGCTTTATATCTGGCACGGTCGTGCTAGACCAGAAAAATGCCTTTTTCCATAATTCCAATTCAGTCCTTTAGGATTCGTTCTATTTGTGTGTGACCCTATAGGATTACACTAAGTTGGCAATTGGCTTAAACATAAACTCATAAGATATGATTAGGTTCTAGCAAACCGTCATACCTACTCAAATAGTGTAACTGTATACAAGTTCGCATTCCTTTATAGAACATGTCACAATCCCTTTGTCCACGATGTCATTGAACACAACTCATGGTCAACAAGTCAACTTGTATTGTTTAATACTTTCTCGATACCGAATATTTGATAATCCAAATGACATTGATCCAATCAATTCACTTGAGTTTGACCAAACATTTCATCAACATCATTCCTACGAAGGTCCCAAGCTTGACATCTCTCCGAAGAGGGACAAATCCAACTCAGCTTATTATTCTTCCCTACATGAATCCGATTATGCCAATCATACCCTTTATAACCACCTGGTTAAAGGTAGCGTTTGAATATGTCAAACATAATGTTCATCAAGTGGAAGACTATAATAACTTCATGTCTAAGGATTCAAATGACATAACTAATATGAGATCTATATATGACATTGACCATGACATAAATCTCATACAGCGGGTCATGTCCAGTACCTTGTTCTAAACAAGTACCCATAAATCTAACATGATCATCCCATCATCATTTAGCCTTTATACTAGTGCTTCACAAGTACTAGGGACAGTGATTATTATAAGTAAACATGAACAACAATAATAATTAAACATCTCTTTATTAATATGAATAAAATGATAACATATACAACGTTTAACAAACGTGCCTAGGGCACCAACACTAACAAGTGGGACGGACCAAAATAGAAATAAGTCTCAAGTGAGGTGGGACGGAGGGAGTATCTATTATAAATTTTAGAATGTCACTAAAATGATTAGATTATCACCAATGATTGGTCAAAGTTCATTTTTTGTTGACCATAAAAAGTCAAAATGAGACTATCTTTCTGAGACAGAGGGAGTATGAACATTATACATATGATTTGCATTACAATAATAATTAATAAAAACACTAAATCTATGATAGGGCACACAACCTTAGAAGAACCAATTTTTTCTAGCTACTAAAAAAATGGTTTTTTTTTTTAATGTGGCGCGTTTCACAACATGAAACGGAAGTCGAAATGGAGCGTTGCTTCCTATTAAGCGTATGAATAGTGCGTTTCAAAGGGATCTCGTTTCGGAACGGAACCTCCGTTTTGAACACTCCAATTTGTAGCGTCTTCGGAACCAGCAACTGGAACGGAGCAACTAGTTACTTTTTTTTATACCAAATTAACCTCTTAATTTTGGTATGGATATGGAGCTCCAAATCTGAAATTTTGGATCTACATAGAGAACAAGAAGAAAGAGGAGGAGAATGAGGAGGGTCTTTAAATGTATGTATTTGAGAGTTGGAAGATGTTATATTCGAAGGTTAGAAAATCAAATATGGAGCAGATAAGATAACTTACTGGAAGAAGGTTTGTGGGAGAAAATAGCCGAGAAAAAAAAGCCTCAATGTCCGGTCACTTGCAATTTACAGGAGCATTGTGCTGAGGGACAAAGGGGAAGAAAAGAGAAAACTTTAGTGAGTTTCTCTCTCCTCAGTTTTCCTTTCTCACAATGTTATATAAGTCTTATAAAAAAGTTGTTTTACACTATGAGATGTGTAAAAAAAGGTGAAACAATAGAAAACTTTTTACGTGAAATTTTTGTCCGGTGGTCTTGTTACAGATTGAAAAGGGTCGAAGTGAGCACCCAATTCAACATGTTCGTTAGGACTATTCACCATGTTTTGTTAGGACTGGATTTTTCTATAGTGTGTGTATGTGTGTGTTATAGCATGCCATGCGGTAGTATTTCCTAGCA
>JAOWBW010001605.1:198880-245765 GCA_026119855.1 Campanula takesimana
TTTTTTTGATTGGTCAATTCCATTTCACATGGATTGATCATCCTTCCCTCCTATTTTTACCTATAAAAGGACCTTCTTGGTTCATTTCAAAGGACTCCCTCTTGACACAAAAAAAGGACCAATTTATCTTATCTACAAAAATTATACACAAGTTCTTGGACTTAAAATTTCTTCACAAAGACACTATACACAATTCTCTCAAGAATTCTCTTTACAAGAATTCTCTCCCAACAACAACTCAAGCATCAAAACTCTTTTCAAGTCAAAGTTTTAAGTCCTCTTTCTTAAGGTACAACTTACTTCTTCTTCTTCTTATTTTATATATGTCTTTTTAATGTATGCAATCTCCATCAATGGGACATGACCAAATAATCACTTTACTACATTAAACTTGGTTAAGGTTATCTCCCTAAATTTCAACTCTAGTTTAATTTACTATTCTTCTCTTAATGTAATTTTTAGCATAAATCAATCAATAAAACAATTCTCTTTTGTTTCTCTTTTGTAATTCCCCTTTTCTTTACATTATAATTGTTAGCACTTTTCTCATATTAAAATAAGGACATTTAGCATTAGAACACCAATAGTAGCAAGACCCGCGTAAGCGGGGCGGAGTGGGTATTTAAGTACTTCCCACTCCGTCACCTAACCCCTGAACCCTTCTCTTCCCGAATCTTTGGTTTCGTAACATAAAATAGGCCATTTCTAGGTTTTTATTATGTTCCTTTAAAAACACAGGTGGCGACTCTACAAATTAAAACAAATTAGACATCCTAGGATCCTTCCACCGCTCTAGCCAAGTAGTGGGCTCTCCCGGGGTATCTACAGTGGCGACTCTGCTGGGGAGAATTTAGTGGGTTAAACTTGCGTTTTTATTTTGGTGTTCTTCATTCTGTTTTCTGGGCATTATAGTAAAAAGGGTTGGAAGCGCGCGCCTCTGGCCTTCTTGGCCTAAAGCGCGCGCATCCGACCCCAATTACAAGAATCGCCCGCCTCTCATCTTGTCCTTCAATTCTATGTTTATGTGCTAACAATTACTGCAGGGGAAAGTTTTATTATTTAGGGTCAAGACAGTTCCTTGAACCCACTGATTTGAAGTTTTTCACCCAGAAGCGGGTGCCCCAGCCCCTCTTCCTCTCACGCGCGCGCCTCCCGAGTAGGTAGCCCAATGCGCGTGCTTCTGGGCGCATTTCCAGAACAGAACAGTGCACAGAAACAGAACAGTTTTGACAGTGTGTGGGCACCTGGCCTGCATATGAATGATTTTACTTTCTTTTTATTTTATCCGTCATACGGGTGATTCGAAAGTTGTAAATATGTGTTTATTTTGTTTTTTTATTTATTTGACAAAAACATATTTGTCACTTGGCTTGACCTCATACTACATGCACATATTCTTATGAATTACTCACTATCGAGTCGCACAAGTCCATAACCCCAAACCCGTCGAGGCCCGTCCTAGAGAGTTTCAAGCTCCACCCGACCTTGAATCTCTCGAAGCTGTAAACCTCAGCCCGTGGCGTAGTTCATGACTACATGCCGGGGGTGACCTAAAGCCTCTCTTTAGCCGAGCACAAGCCAACACAATTCTAGTTAGGGTCTAACACATCGTAACCAAATCGGTTTTCATGTGTCGAGATTTCCCTAAACTAATGTCATCAAATCATACATGCCGTTTCCAAAAGAAACAAGTGGTTATTATGGACGAAATAAAACTCCATCCCCAAGTGGTTATTATGGACGAAAATAAAAAATCCGTCCCCGCATGTATGCTTTATGACATTAATTTAGTTTAATCCCGTCACATGTAGGTATCACAAGCGTGGTGGAATCCGATGAGTATATGGGACCGCGAGAAGGACTGTATACCAGTGTGACGATTCCACTATTTTTTCTAGAAACTCCAAAAAGGACTCCGTCCTTCTGACTTTTGTAAATAAATAATAATAAAAAAAGTCTTTTTCTTTATGTGGTTGAGTCTTTTCTCTTGTTTGTGGGTGAAATTATTTCACTCAAAAGGTGCTTGTGAGGTCAACCTAAGATCAACTGTGTTCTTCCAATAGGTCCAATAGTCTCAAACGGCAACAACAACAAGGGTGAGAACATTTTCTTGTCCAACAAAAGGCTTTTCAACATAATGAGAGCCATGGGGGTTAGGCCCAATTGGTAGGAAAATAGGCTAGAGGGGGGGGGGGGTGAATAGCCTTTTTAAAACTTTTAAAGAAAACACTTTAAAATGCAAAGTCACTTATCAGTTTGCAAACTATTATTAGTAAGCGCAGCGGAGAAGATATGACTAAGTTTTAACTCACACTTAAATCGGTAAGAAATAGTTTTCAGAGCTTAGTTTAAACACAAAGTTGTTTTCAAAAGTTCAATGCAGTTTCAAGAGATTGGTCAAAGGAAAATACAATGAATCAGTATGAACGGTTAGATCAGCCGGTGAGAGATTTTCAACCGGCAAGAATAAAGTAGCTGACATGGGACACAGAGATTTGGAGAGGTTCACAGTGTAAATACTGCTACGTCCTCTACCAAGTTTGGTCAGAAGTTGGATTTGGGTTAAGAGTACTATTAGATATTTCTAGTCTATTACAAGCATGGCTTTTGCCGGTATACAAAGACTAAGTTCTAGAAATTTCTAATGGATCGTAAAACAAATACTGACCAAGTGTTTTTGAGCGGAAAGTTCAAAAGAACTTATCTCACTCAGGTGGGTGTGTGAATAACTCAATCACAATATTCATTATATAAGTCTAACTTGGGAATATTAACAAAGTGATGAGTTTGTGCACGAGTGTATGTCCTATTAATGTCTAATGATTATCTGGACGGAATGTTGAGCTTCAATGAATGCTTCAACAATCAACTCTCTTCAATTCACCAACCCTTTTCAATGCAGCAAGTCCTCTATTTATAGGAGGAGCAAATGTCTTAGCTTGTTGAAGAAGGATGATATTTGAATTTCCAGCTGGGTAGGTGAGGAGCATTTAATGCGGTATCTTGAGCATTAATGGCGAAGATTTGTTGTACACGCATGCCGCTATTATCTGATGGGTAAAGACCCTTTTGTCTCAACCGGTTACCTGCAAAAAGCAAGTAGAGACGAAGTAGAGCTAAAAGTTGCTCTGTGTCAGGCGGCGCAGAAAAGTATGATGGAGTAGTTTAACCACTTTCAGAAAAGACAGTACAAGAGACAAATCGGTAAGTCAACTATAAAGTTAGAACGATGAAACCTGGGGATATTCAGTCAGAATATCTGAGTTGACTATCCGTAAGCTCTAAGTTGTCCTTGCTGATGGTGAAGTGATCGGCAACTTGATCTTATGATGAGTAGTTGCATGATCGGCAACTTAAAGTTAATCAACTGATTGGCTTTCTGATATCCTTTTGCTAGTCTGTCTTGTATGAAGAAGTTGGAATACACTTGTGCTGATATATTAGGAAACCTAAAGAGTTCTAATAAAATTGGGGGATCCTAAGTGTTAAACATGATTGGGATTAAGCAATTCTAAGACCTATGTCTATATTTGAACAACAATCTCCTCCTAATTGCTTAAGTCTAATCACCTGTTAGTACCCGACCTGAAAATGAGTTTATTAGAACTTTCCCAAAAATACAAGGACTTTATAGGAATTAGAAACCTTGCAAAGACTTGTCCCGGATTCCCGAAATATCTCATTTATGACAAAATCTATCAAAATAGGTAGTAAATGGTTTCCTTAAAACCATGCAGAAACCCTAGCTTAAGAATCAAGTCAGCCAGCAGAATTGGCCACGCGGCCAACCTTGCTACGCGTTGATCTTGGCCACGCGGCCACTCTTGTCGCCGGCTTCAATCATGGCCAGGCGGCCAACCTTGCTCCGGATGATCTCAGCCATTAGATCTTCCCCTCAGTTTACTATATAAACCAATCCCATGCTATTGGTTTAGGGTCCGGTTTGGAGAGCTCTAAGTCCGAATTTTGGAGTTCTTAAACACTATTTTGCTCTCTAATTAGCATTCAAACACTCAAGGAGATCCAAGGTTTATTTCTTGCCAACATAGGTAAGTCTTCTAACTTTTTCTTCATATTCTTGCATCATTTTTAATGTAGATCTTTTATATTCATGTTCTTGCATGTTTATTCATAGTTTCTTCATATGCTTTGCATGTTCATTCATATGTTCATAATATGTTCTTCGCATGTTCTTCGTGTTCATAGAATAAAACCTTATTTATGCTATATTTAGGGTTGCGATCTTCATGTTTGTATGTTATTTCATAGCCGATGATGATCTAGGGTTCATCAACCCGAGGATGATCTAGGAACTACTTCTAAACCCTAATCTTTAGGTAATTCCCCCTTCATTATGCATGATCCCGATTCTTCTGCCTATTCTAAATTCTTCTCGAACTACGCTGACCTGAGCTTCTCACATTGAGAGGAACGTAGGCAATCTTCGGATCCAGTCTAAATCACTAACACACTACTAACACAATCATCATGATAGAAAGACCGATCAATTCGGGCAATAGGAGTGATAACGTTCAATATTCTTCTCTTGTTGTAATTTGACCCCCGAACCCACTAAAAATGTTTTTTTCAATGTTTTGGCTTTAATTAAAACGGCGTGGCGACTCTCATAAATTTTAATGTCGTTAAGAATATTCCCTTTGTAAATAAAAATAATCGCAAGATACTTCCCATGCGTCGCTTCATCGGAAAGGGGTATTCACAGTGGCGACTCCGCTGGGGATTGCTTTGAAACTTTTTCAAACTTAGTGAGTCTAACTTTCGTTCACATCATGATGTTTGCCATGTTTACACATGCACACACCTTCCATGTTTACACATGCACACACCTGCCATGTTTACACATGCACACACCTGCCATGTTTACCATGCACACTTGCCATGTTTTCACGTACCCCCTACAGTTAAGCCATGTTTACACATGCACCCGCGCACTCCGCCATGTTAATACTTGTACCTTGTACCTTGTACCATGTACCCTTGTTATCTTCGCTTTAGTATTAGGGTCAAACAAAACTATGCTATGCTCCCTTGTACATTATTCTCTCTCTCTCTCTCTCTCTCTCTCTCTCCCATGCATTGCATC
The DNA here is from genome assembly GCA_026119855.1 of Campanula takesimana. Taxonomy (NCBI): domain Eukaryota; kingdom Viridiplantae; phylum Streptophyta; class Magnoliopsida; order Asterales; family Campanulaceae; genus Campanula; species Campanula takesimana. The sequence continues at coordinate 203,985 of JAOWBW010001605.1, forward strand.
GCATCATTCAAACGTTCAAAGCTTCTCTCTTTTCTCCCTAAAAAGAATTAGTTTCTTGCCTCACACTACCACTAGTCCGTGTCAGCACTGCACATGTCCCTATCACCCGGAGTATTCGATGTGCGGGAATTTGTGCGCTACTGCCGCCCTCTTTTCGAGTCACTCGTCTACTCCACTCACCGTGTACGTTCCGCGAGCGGTGGGAACCTTTTATCCTACCCGTGTCAACCCACACATAGAGATTAGGACACTCCTTAGACCAACCATTTAGGATGTAAATAAATGCAAAACTTTTCACAAAATAAAATGTGCATTGCATCTAGGAGACCTCTAAGGTCCATCGCTCACCCCTTGGGCCATCTATCAAAATTCCTCATCTTGGACTATCTAGGTTACCTACCCATCATTGCGATCCATTTGGGTCCACCCTTCATCTCGACCCGCTCTGGTCAAAATCCCACCATCCTTTGGCCTTATAGGACAACATTATCACCCTTTGACCTCTTAGGTCAACCTTTGACCTCCTTGGTCAACCCTATCACCCTCGACCTCTTAGGTCAACCTTTGACCCCATAGGTCAACCTTTGACCCCATAGGTCAACCTCATCCACCTTTGACCTCTTAGGTTAACCCTTGACCGCCTAGGTCAACCTCATCCACCTTTGACCTCTTAGGTCAACCCTTGACTGCCTAGGTCAACCTCATCCGCCTTTGACCTCTTAGGTCTACCCTTGACCGCCTAAGTCAACTTTATCCGCCTTTGACCTCTTAGGTATACCCTTGACTTCCTAGGTCAACCTTATCACCCTCGACCTCTTAGGTCACCCCTCGACCTCTTAGGTCAACCCTTGACCGCCTAGGTCAACTTTATCCGCCTCCGACCTCTTAGGTCAACCCTTGACCTCCTAGGTCAACCTTATCACCTCCACCCTTGACCACCTAGGTCAACCTTATTACCTCCAACCCCTTAGGTCAACCTTATCACCTTTGACCCCCTAGGTCAAACTTATCTACCTTCGACCTCTTAGGTCAAACTTGGACTCCTAGGTCAACCTTATCCGTTTTCGACCTCTTAGGTCAATCTTTGATTCCATAGGTGAACCCAATTACCTTTGGTCCTAACCCGCTTAGGTCAAACCGTCATCTTGACCCACCTAGGTCATTATTTGACCCACCGTCGTCCAGACCAACCTAGGTCAACCCGTTTAGGTCCACACACCATCCTTGACCCATTTAAGTCAAATTACCCGTCTTGAATCTATCTACCGATCTTCAACTAGGTCAATCCCTGACCCATCTAGGTCAACCCGCGACCCGCTTAGGTCAACTTACCTATCTTGGATCCATCTAGGTCAATCTCCAACATTCCTTGGTCCAACCCGAATAGGTCAACCTTAGACTCGCTTAGGTCAAACCATGTCTATCCCGCTAAGATCATCCCATAGGCAACCCACTACAACCAGCTATCTTGATTCATTCACCATATAGGTCAATCCAACCCTTCTCATTTAGGTCGACCTATCCATTACCCATCTAGGTCAACCCACCATCATCGACGCATTCTAGCTTGAACCATTTCTTGTCTCAAACCTTAGGTCAAACCTTAGGTCAAATTTAGGTCAAACCTTAAGTCAAACCTTACCCGATTCCTATAGGTCTTCCTCACTCATGCTTGACCAAGGACCGAATCATCTCCCTCTTTTTTGACCCATGTGGTCATCTCTCACCTCTTTTTAAAAGTCTAACTTGATTCGAACTACGGCGACCTGAGCCTCTTATTGTGTGGGACCTCTCCCCCATGATAAGGGGAACGTAGGCAACTTTGGCCTGGTCAAACTTTCAATTTTTTACCAAAATGCATTTCAAAAATGTGGAGACCGACTCTTTTCCAAAAAATGATTTTATAACGATGCCTTATCATTAAATACGAATCTAATTTAATTCAACTAAGAGGCTTAATTCTTTCATGACTAGAGTTCTGCATCATGTCGGCTGCAAGGAATATCGAAGTTGCAACTGAAGCTGCTACCCAAGATCCCGAGATAATCCTCTACACCGGTACTGCTCTCAGTAAGCAAGCATCCCACTTCGAAGCCATCCTCGATGAACAAGCAATCCACTTTAAGGCCATTCTCAACGATCAAGCAACACACTTTCAGAAGGAGATGCATACGACCCTAAGAAATATCGAGAGGCGCCATTTGTCTGAAATTTGTGGCGTTTATGATTACCTCAGCCGAGTTCTCCCTCTTGCTCAATGTCAACACCCGTACGCTCCTCAAATGTACGGGCCGCCACAGACTTTCCCCGTCGGGATGCCTCCTATGACTACTCATCAACAAGGGGTACCGGTACCTAAATCGCCCTCAAAGACAGTTCGTGAAAGGAAGGACGAGCGCGAATTCGATGACTTAGGTATGCCGTTAGCCAAACTCTTCAAAAGTCTAGTTCAAGCCGGCAAGTTGTCTCCTTTGTTCAACTATGAACCAAGTAGGGTGAAGCAAGGCTTGGATCCCTCCAAACACTGCCAATACCACCAGTACATTGGGCATGACACCGAAGATTGCCTCCAATTGAGGAGGAAGATTCAAAGCCTCATTGACAGCGGAGCCATCACCCACCAACAGAATACATGGGCATGGGCAAAAGAGGAAATTGGGGCTACCTCCTTTAAATAAAAGAAAAGAAAAGGGTCATTCAGTCTTCGTAGGTTCTAGAGTGTCCTTAGTCAAAAGTCCACCTTGGACGATTTTTGTTTCTTTAAGTAAAAGTCCACCCCGGACTAGTCAGTTTATATCTTTTAGTTCCAATAAAAGGGTCTTTATTTCTTTTCTTTTCTCTCTAGACTTGAGACATAAGCTTGCATATATCAATTTCATGAAAATTGTCTTATTCACCATTTTCGCTTGATTGCTATATCTTTATATGATGAATTAATCTTAATCTTACTCATTAATGACAACTCATTAAAAGGTAAATGGACCCACAAACCATTCACATAACTAAGTAAACGATTAATCTCAAAATAACAAATGCTTCGATCAATTGCGATGAACGAATCACTTTCTCTTCTCTCTACATTCTACCCCCATACACTCTCTCTATACACTCACCCCTTGTACACACTTCATATACACTCTATATATACACCTTCTCCCATACACTATCCTCATACGCCTCTCATCCCACCATTAGACTCCTTTTTATAAGGTCGTGACAAAGAAATGGACTGCGGTTGCTCATCATCAAATAGACATCCATGCTGCCACAATTTAAAGGGTTGGTTTGTTCCCTTCATGAGTACTATATGCCGTTACACTGGGGCTGTCCGTATTCCATCGCAAATGTAAGACAAGTGCACGAAGTCATTCATGCCATTAATTGGTTCACGTGATAATCCAATGGAGCTCTACCGGTGAAAATCAAGGGGCTAGGATGCCCGCCGCCAGCAAAAGGCCGCTTGAACTATAAGGAAGCTACCTCGCAATCGAGAGAGGCGAAAGCAAACTAGGGACTTGTCTTGCCCAATGTTTCATGTACAAATATAAAAAAAAATATATAAAAAAAATATGGCTCGCTAGGTTGAAACCCAAAAGGGCGACGTAGGCAAAAGTTAGAGCATTGCACAAAAAGAAGCCCGCTAGGTTGAAAACCCGAAAAGGCGGCCTAGGCAAAAAAAAGGGTGTGCACAAAGAGATAAAATAAAAAAAAAATAATAAAGAAAAATAGAAGGGGCTATCACTATAGAAAAGTAAAAGTCCCATTTTATTTTCACTTCAAATGTTCTATTTTTCTTTCTTTCCCTACAAAGAAGATTAACGCGGTAGCAGCAGCCATGACAACTACAATAGAGCAATCCACCGCAATGAGCTGCAATGAAGCAATCCAAAGCAACAAGCTACAACGGAGTAACCTATCGCGACAAATGAACCTCATACTCAAACCCAACTTCATCGTCAACCGGGCAACCACTCAAAGCCAAACATAACCTACCTTGGGCCAACTTTCTTTCTTTTCTTTCCTCCCACACATACCCACTGAAACCCGACACCATCGTCAAGCGGGTTATCCCTGAACTACGCGGACCTGAGCTTCTCACCTTGAGGAGAACGTAGGCAACCTTAGGGTCCGGTCCAAAATATACACAACCCACCTTGTAGCCAATTTTCCTTCTCTTCTCTCTTGCCCCATATTTCTACTCCTGACTTCTTCACTCACAATTGATCAAAACATTTATTATTTCGAGACTACTTGTCTAATACATAATCATAAGATGCATAACTAATCAATGAGGTCCATTCTCGAGCAATAAAATGAGAATCTTGAATAAAACAATTTTTAAATGTCTCGACAAGTCTTCCGTTCTACAATCTAGGAAAGAGCTAAACACTTACTTTCTGTCAAGCAGGGGCTTCCTCCCTTTTGTACATATATACACTCAGTTTCCCAAAGAGTCAAAATGTCAGTACTATCCCTCTCTCTCTCTTACTCTCCCCAAAATGCCCCCGCATGTTTCCAAACAATTCTTTTTTCCTTTTTGAGTTGACTGAATGATTTCAAAAAAAAAAAAAAAAATGATGACGCAAAAGAGATGCCCGCTAGATTGGAAACCCGAAAGGGCGGTCTAGGCAGAAAAAAGGGTGCGTCTTAAAGGAGGTAGGATACCCGCTCTACACCCTTATCGAACTAGGGCTTCCCCAACAGAATGGGTCGACTATGTGGTTTCTCGGAGAATATCGAGGCTTCGACAAGCACATACTTAGAAGAAGGTCATACCTCATCATCAAGATCGACGTAGAATTTCTCAAAGGAGGAAGGGTTCCCGCTCACCAAATTAGATAATCCCCAACGGAATGGATCGACTCTGTGGTTTCCCAAAGAATACCGAGGCTTCAAAAAGGATGTACCCCTCATCGTCAAACTCGGGACGCGACGACCTATTTGGATTGATTAGAATCATAATTAATTATAAGGCATCCGTATCAGATCGTAACACTTTCATAAAGTTTTCTCCTCCCCGAAACTTTGTTTATAAACCGCGCTCTCGGTCTCCACAAAATTGTAAAAACATCTTCGGTCCGTCCGGGACCCATCTATGTGATTCCCAGAGTTGACTCGGTCCTTTACCCTACCTCCTACACTTTAGGGAACCTTTAGGACTAAACCCTCAACTCTCTAGGTCCCAAGCCTACCCAGTGAGTCTTACCTAGATTACATCATAACCCCTTAGTTCGACCTTCCGCAAGTTTGTAGCATGACCCCTTAGGCCCCAAACCGGTTCTACCCAAAGCGTCAGACCTTAAACCGGTTAACCAAAGCCAAATCCTTAGAGTGACCCATTAGGTACCGAACCTACCGGTCCCGAGCCTACCCGATCTCTTAGATCTCAAACCTACCAACACATACTCGTTCTTACCCTGTCTAAGCCATAGCTCTCTTATCCTCCTTGTTCCAACCTTTTACGTCTACTCAGTCTAACCTGTTGAGCGATCCCTTAGATCCTAAGACCATTCGAGTCTACCAAACTTATCCTTGAATTCCATGATATGTCTGATCCATACCTTAGGCCTCAACCCCTAAACCTTTAGGTCACAAGACTTTCTACCCTCTAGGTCTATCACCTTACATCTCCACCTTTGGAACTCTTTAATTCCCAAGCCTACTTGGTCCGATTAAAAGCGACGCATCTACGTCTCCCGACTCCCATCATATCCAAGCCATGGCCCTACCACTCTTAAACCTACCAAGTACCAACCTAGTGTCACTCCTTAGCTTCAAAAGACTTCCTAGTCTGACCTTCAACCCCTTAGGTCTCTAACCTACTTAATCCGAGCCGAGTCCAAACCTCGCCACCTACAAAGTCCACCCTTGAACTCCATGGATCTCAAACCTTTCTTCCCCACGGGTCCAAACCTCAAACATGCTCGAACGCATAGGATCTTCCGCATACCGTGACATGCCATAAAGATATCAAAACCCGTCCGGTCAAAACTCGTGCGCTTAACACCTTTGGGTCCCATCCCTAGCCTACCTTCACAATCGCCGAACGAGTTTGGTCACGCGCAATGACCTCTAAGACAAACTTCGGTCCTAAGCATACCCAATCCAACTTAGGCACCTATTGTACTCGAGCAAAGTCTTGGACACTCAATCCCTTTACCTAAAGCGCCAACATGGTCACATGTCCAGACCTATTTCTCGCACATGGCTCACACCTAGCAAACCTTAGAGCCCAAACCCGACATGCTATTAGGTACTAGGATCATCCAATCCCAATCCATTGCTCCTTGGCCGACCTCAAGCCTGCTTGGTCCTAATCCATGACGCGGTTTCTCTAGGACAAAAGACTTACCCGCTTGAAAGCCTTATGTCCCAAAGCTACCCTGCCTAGCCTTCGATCTCCTAGATCTCACGCCTACCATTCCATTAGGCCCCGGTCTCCTTAACACATGTCTGAGTCTTACCCTAGCTAAACCCTAGAACTTTAGCCTAGGTCTAATCTATCGAGCCTATCCAGCCACGAGGTATCAAGCTCATTTGCCCCAAACCGCAACACTCTTAGACCTCAAACTTGCTCGGTCTAAACCAAGACAAACCTTCAAATGCTTTCGGTTTCCAAACCCTAGCTTAGAGCCTAGGTATTTACACCCTTCATAAACCCTAGCCTCAAGCTTAGGTAGTCGCACTCTTTCTAAACCCTAGCCTCGAGCCTAGGTAGTCGCATTCGCTCTAAACCCTAGCCTCGAGCCTAGGTAGTCACATTCGCTCTAAACCCTAGCCTCAAGCCTAGGTAGTCGCACTCTTTCTAAAACCCTAGCCTCAAGCCCAGGTAGAAATTATCCTCTTTAAACTCTATCATCAAGCATAGGATTCAACATTCCCTTCAAACCCTAGTCCTAGACCTAGGAAATTCCTTCACCTTAGTCTCAAAATATAGGAAGTTTACAGTCCTTAGCCTTAAAACCTAGCCTAAAGCCTACGTTACCATGAACATTTCCAATCCATAGTCACCAATCCCGGAAAATGGTGAACCCTAACATCAAGCTTAGTGGACCTTCCACAAAAGGAATCCCTCTTCCCAACGGTCCATAGCCTCGAAGCCTAGGATATTTCTAAACCCTAGTCCCAAACCTAGGAGAGTCATGGTCCTTAAACACCAGTTTCCAAACCCTTGTTCGAAACCCTAACATCTAGGAAGTTCCTAAAACTCAACCTCTCCAAACCCTAGCCCCAAACCTAGGAATCTGCATTCTCTCCAAACCCTAGTCTCAAGCCTAGGAAGCACCATCCTCTTTAACCCTAGCCCAAGTTCTAGGGAATTTCCAAAGCCCTATGTGCAACATCCTTTCCAAATTCCCGAAACCCTACTCTCGAAACCTAGGAAATTTATAATCTCAATCCCCCGCTAGTCTTATGCCTAGGATACAATAGCCTTTCCATATTCTCTCTGAACCCTAGCCTCGAGCCTAGGTAGTCGCATTCTCTCCAAACCCTAGCCCGTAAGCCTAGGAAACCCACATTATCTCCAAGACATAATCTAAAGCCCAAGAAGCCGTGACATCTTTGGCATCCCTATCTCGAGATTAGGAGATCACCATCTTCCTTATTCCCTTTCTTTAAAAAGCCTTAGGTCCTACCTCTAAGGCAACCAAGAAAAATGTCCCTTACCTAACACCTTGGTCTCAATGGCTCGTAGCCTCATTCCTTCCTAAATTAGGATAAGCGGAACCCAGATCATGTTTCCCATATTAGCAACTCCCCAAGAGTCCATCTCCTTCGCGTCTCCCTAAAGGTCCTTTGCCCTTGTGACTCACCAAAGAGTCCTTTGTGACTCCCCGAGAGTCTATCACCTTTGTGACTCCCCGAGAGTCCGTCACCCTTGTGACTCCCCGAGAGTCTATCACCTTCATGACTCCTTGAGAGTTCATCCCGTTTGCGACTTAATAACGATCCATAATCTTTGCCTCCGCATGTAAAATCCCATTTTTACCCCTAACCTGTTTCATCCATTGTAGGTGTCCTTAAACGCTATTTTGACTGATATTCGTTACCGTTAGGTACGGGAAGCCTCTTCAAATTTCCATTCTTCACCGAATATTTGCTTAGGATTCGTATGGTTATAGAGACTTTGACGCCTCTATGACATACGCATCCTAGATCGATCGCGATTGGCAAAAGCCTCGGCGTTTCTGTTGGCGAGAGATCCAGCATCTATTATTTTAGCATTTCCTAATATTTGCTTAGGATTCGTATAGTTGTAGAGACTTCGACGCCTCTATGACATACGCATCCTAGATCGATCTCGATTGGCAAAAGCCTCGGCATTTCTGTTTGCGAGAGATCCAGCATTTATTATTTTAGCATTTCCTAATATTTGCTTAGGATTCGTATGGTTGTAGAGACTTCGGCACCTCTATGACATACGCATCCTAGATCGATCGTGATTGGCAGAAGCCTCGGCGTTTCTGTTTGTGAGAGATCCATCATCTATTATTTTAGCATTTCCTAATATTTTCTTAGGATTCGTATGGTTGTAGAGACTTCGGCGCCTCTATGACATACGCATCCTAGATCGATCGCGATTGGCAGAAGCCTCGGCGTTTCTGTTTGCGAGAGATCCAGCATCTATTATTAAGATTCGTATGGTTGTAGAGACTTCGGCGCCTCTATGACATACGCATCCTAGATCGATCGCGATTGGCAGAAGCCTCGTCTTTTCTGTTTGCGAGAGATCCAACATCTATTATTAAGATTCGTATGGTTGTAGAGACTTCGGCGCCTCTATGACATACGCATCCTAGATCGATCGCGATTGGCAGAAGCCTCGGCTTTTCTGTTTGCGAGAGATCCAGCATCTATTATTTGCTTAGGATTCGTATGGTTGTTGAGACTTCGGCGCCTCTATGAGATACGCATCCTAGATCGATCGTGACTGGCAGAAGCCTCGGCATTTCTGTTTGCGAAAGATCCAGCATCCATTATTTTAGCGCGATCGGCAGAAACCCGGGCGTTTCTGTTTGCGCTTACCTCAGCGTTTATTATTCCACCTCGGGATTATTTAGACAACGTTGTCTTTATTGTCCCATTATCCCTCTTGCTTCAAATGACTTCATTTCCTAACGAATGTTCGTTCTTCATACAGGATAGTGCCCGTAGGTTTATTATCCCTAGCAGAAGTCCGATGGCTCATTTTTCCCTAATCCCTTCGAACTACGACCGGCTTGATTCCTCCAAGGATACGTAGGAAACCTGAAAAGGTTCAGCCACCCGACCGACGCGGTCATCTCTCATCCCCAGCAGGTGCATTTTCCCCAGTAGAAGACGTTGCTCCCCATCAGAGGACAGTCCTTCCCAATTTCCCATCAGATTTGAACTACGTTTGGCTTGATTCCCCCACGGATACGTAGGTCGCCTATCAAGGTTCAGCCATTCCCTTACCTTTCATCTGTTTTGAAACTCATGTTTCAGACGAATCCTTCTTTTATCGTCGACCCCACATTGCGTTGCAAGAAGCGTCGCCGAGGGGCTACTGTTAGTACCCGACCTGAAAATGAGTTTATTAGGACTTTCCCAAAAATACAAGGACTTTATAGGAATTAGAAACCTTGCAAAGACTTGTCCCGGATTCCCGAAATATCTCATTTATGACAAAATCTATCAAAATAGGTATTAAATGGTTTCCTTAAAACCATCCAGAAACCCTAGCTTAAGAATCAAGTCAGCCAGCAGAATTGGCCACGCGGCCAACCTTGCTACGCGTTGATCTTGGCCACGCGGCCACTCTTGTCGCCGGATTCAATCATGGCCAGGCGGCCAACCTTGCTCCGGATGATCTCAGCCATTAGATCTTCCCCTCAGTTTACTATATAAACCAATCCCATGCTATTGGTTTAGGGTCCGGTTTGGAGAGCTCTAAGTCCGAATTTTGGAGTTCTTAAACACTATTTTTCTCTCTAATTAGCATTCAAACACTCAAGGAGATCCAAGGTTTATTTCTTGCCAACATAGGTAAGTCTTCTAACTTTTTCTTCATGTTCTTTCATCATTTTTAATGTAGATCTTTTATATTCATGTTCTTGCATGTTTATTCATAGTTTCTTCATATGCTTTGCATGTTCATTCATATGTTCATAATATGTTCTTCGCATGTTATTCGTGTTCATAGATTAAAACCTTATTTATGCTATATTTAGGGTTGCAATATTCATGTTTGCATGTTATTTCATAGCTGATGATGATCTAGGGTTCATCAACCCGAGGATGATCTAGGAACTACTTCTAAACCCTAATCTTTAGGTAATTCCCCCCTCATTATGCATGATCCCGATTCTTCTGCCTATTCTAAACTCTTCTCGAACTACGCTGACCTGAGCTTCTCACATTGAGAGGAACGTAGGAAATCTTCGGATCCAGTCTAAATCACTAACACACTACTAACACATTCATCATGATAGAAAGACCGATCAATTCGGGCAATAGGAGTGATAACGTTCAATATTCTTCTCTTGTTGTAATTTGACCCCCGAACCCACTAAAAATGCTTTTTTCAATGTTTTGCCTTTAATTAAAACGGCGTGGCGACTCTCATAAATTTTAATGTCGTTAAGAATATTCCCTTTGTAAATAAAAATAATCGCAAGATACTTCCCATGCGTCGCTTCATCGGAAAGGGGTATTCACATCACCCTAATCAAGAACATCTATCTTAGCTTAGTAAAGGAATGTTTTCTATAGAGATCTATTTATTTTCATTCCCTAAGCCAAGTCACACTTGATGTTCTAGAAGAGGTAAAAAATACAAAATAATAAAAAGTAAGAGTAAAAGGTAGAAGAAAAAGTGAGTTGCTGATTTCTATGATCAGCAAGGAGAATAATAATCTGCAAAACAAAGTTAGCATGAATAATAGCAGATATTATAAGAAAATATAACATATAAAAATAAGCACACATAAAATAGTAATGGTTAGCAAAGAAGTCTTGGATAAAGCGTTGAAGGTCTTCGGGATATCTATATCATTGGCTACATTGACTAGGAAACAAGAGTATCCTCTTGCTGGTCAGTGGCCTTTGATGTAGAGTAGGTAAGCTTGGCTTTCTTCTTTTCTCTTTTCTCTTTCTTTTCAGCTTCTCTCTTCTTCCTCCTTTGAGTGCTCTCCAGTCTTTCAGTCAGCATGGCATTGTTAGCTTCCAGAGCAGCTATCTTTAATTGAGCATCAACAAGAGCTTTGTTGGCTTGCTCAAGCTTGAGTTCAGACTCTTGATTCTCCTTTATCAGCTGAACAATGTGAGCTTATTGAGATCTCTGATCAGAAATAAGTTGCTTATGATTGGAGAACGCACTTCCCAAGTCTTCTGACATCTGTAACAACTTGTTTTCTCTGTCTTCAAGGAGATCCTTTAAGTCTTTGATGCACTTCTCAGTGGCATTTTCCTCCTCCTGATTGGACTTGAGCACCTTGTCGGATAGATCAGCAAAGGAATCATTGATGAGATCTCGGAGAAACATTGCAGTGTCACCAAAATCACCACGAGTGGCTGGAACCTACTGATCAGAAAAGTCACCATCCATGTGATGGAAGTACTCAAACATGCTGTGTAGTACTACGGGCTTCTCAACAACCAAAGGCTTGACAAATTTTGAAGGAGAGTTGACAAGAAAGGAAGCATTAAATTCTTCATTTTCTAAGTCAACATCCTCAACAATAACCTCGGCATAATCCACCATCGGCATCTCATCAAAAGAAGAAATGACAATTGGCAAAGGAGACCCGAGGATAGGAACAGGAGCAGGCGGCAGAGGCAAAACTTGAGCAAGCAAGGCTTCATCAGTAGGGACAATAGCGGCAGCTGGAGGAGCCATTGGCAAAATGGCATGAAAGAAATGAGCAGGAACGGAAGTGGAAATGATGTGATCAGCAGCATGGTCAGCAGCATAATCAGCAGCAAAAGGGATCGGCATAAGGAAGTCCAGATGAATAATAATGGCTTGTTCTCCAGGTAGATGAAACACACCATCGTCTTTCATGGAGAGAAGCAATGCCAACAACAAATTTTTAAGGCAAGCACGGCCTTCAAGAATCATAAGGGCCAACCTGGCATTCATCAGCCTTGAGGTATAGACCAAGTGATCAACACGCTGGCGAGGATGAAACAACAGCAAAGTCAGTGCAACAGCGGCAGATTTGACCAAGAAAAGCAGACCATGAGAATTAGTAGCTCTGAATTCAAGTATATCATGAAGTTCATCGTTGATCATCAAGCATCTTCTGAACCACCCATTCGTGACGATGCAAACCTCCTTAGGAGAGGGACCAGGCAAGTGGATTTTGCCTCCAACTTTTAACTTCCCAGGCAAGCAATGAAGAGGATCATAGACATGTTTAATCACTTTGAGCTTTGACACCCGGGGAGCCTTCCCTTTCTTCATTTTGAAATCAGGCTTGATCCATGGTAAGAATGTAGGCTGCTCACTAGTTGAGCCAACAAGAAAGGCATGGTTTGGACCAAAGGGAATTGGAATTTACTGCAGGGTAGGTGCCTGTAGCTCCATGTAGTCCTCCAGATCTATCTCATTTGAGCTTTCATTTCCATTGGCAGTACTGACAGCAGCAGCAGCAGATCCAATAGTTGTATCAACGTTTGGCAAGGTAAGCAGAGGTTGCAGAAGCACTTCTTTAAACTGCAGACCAGCAGCAATCTCTGCATCCAGATCAGTAACCCTTTCACCAGCACCTTCTCCCAACTCAACAATATCCTTAATACCAGTTGATTCAACATATACAATAGAAGGAACTATCTGAGTGTCTGAAGTTCTCTCAGAGATAGCTGGTGTTGAAGTAGTAGAAACAGGAATGATCTGAGTTTCAGAAGTTCTCTCAGATACAACAACTTTATCAGCAATTGCTTCATCAGCAAGTACTCCTCCTAAAGTAGATAGGTCTTCAACAGCAGCTTCATCTTCAGGTTTAGTGACTAAAGTTTCCTCAACAGGTGCAGGTTGATTAGCAGAACTTTCAATCAGAGGTTGAGTGTCTGAAGTTTCCTCAACTTGATATCCCAAAGCTTCTGTGATAGGCTCATCAGCATGTTTGCTTTCTATACTTGGGCTTCTTCTGACTAGCATAGATTCAGCAAATTTCTCAGCAGAAGAGGGCTTCTTGATCACAATATTAATTGGCATTTTATCATCACTGATGGTCTCAAAGGAGGAAGGAGACACATCGGCTGCCCTATGAGCACAAGCTAACTCTTCAGCATGGTCATCATCACCCTTATCAACAACATCATCAGGAACATCAGCAATATTAACATCAGCAGCATGTGCATCATCAGCAACCTCCACATTATCAGTAGCAGGTTGCTCAGCAGCTTTGAGCCTCAGAAGTTCATCTGACTTGGCTATTAAATCCATAAAAACTTTCTTCACTAGTCTGATGAAATGAACATTGAGGGGACTATCAGCAAGGGTCTTATCATCATTGTAAGTGAGTCGATCTTCCTCATTTTCAGGTCTCCCAAGCTGATATGGATCAAACTCAGAAAAGTTGGAGTGCTGATTAAAGGTATTGGCATACGCAACCCATACATCCTGAACCAGCAGGTCTTGCCTAATGCGATCTTGGAAAAGGTAGACTTGGTTCCAGTGGAGTGGGAGCAAATCAAAATATCTGCCGAAGTTCAGACTCAGCTCTTCTCTAAACAGTTGAGCAAACTTTGAAAGAGGGAAAAATTTCTCATTCCACATATCAGTATAAAAATTGAGACTTTTGTAGTCAACATAATCAGAAAGATTTCTAGAAGGTACTCGATCCTTTCGCTCTTCATGAAACTGGAGAAGGCGGCGAATGAATGGATGGAGGTGGTGTAGATACCCCGGGGGAGCCACGGCTTTAGGCTCGAGCGCGTGAGTGATCCTAGGATGTCTAACTTGTTTTAGATTGTTTAGAGTCGCCACCTATGTTTTGAGGAACATAAGAAAAACCTATTTATTATAGCCTAAGTTTGATTACGAAAACAGAGATTCTTTGGTTTGAGGTTCGGGGGTTAGATTACGAGATGGGAAGTACCGAAACACCCATCTTGCCCAACTAAAGTTGGTCTTGCTTGATCAAAATCTACATGAATAATAACGTTCTTCTTCTTCTTCTTTAAGTCATAAAAAGGGGGGTTTAAAATAGAGTTTGGAATGTAGGAGATAACTCCTTAACCAACCTCAATGAGATGAGGTGATCATTAGAGTCATGTCCCAAAATGATTTGGGTGATTGCACATTTGATTAGAGTAAAAAGAGAGAGAGGAGATGAAGTAGAAAAGAAAGGAAAAGATGGACTTTTACCTACAATTTGAAGAACTTCAAATGTCGCTTGATGAGATCCTTGGAGAACCTTTTAGAAAGTGATTTTGGTATAGTTTTTGTAAGTTCAATTTTCGGTTCCTTGAAAATGGAGGTAAAGGGAGGTTTTTATAGGTGTTTTTGGTGCCAAAACTCAGTCACCAAGAAATCCTTCCCGGGCAAAATCCTGTAAATTGAGCAAGGGAGGGAATCCTGGCCAGAAATCTGTAACTGACGCCCAGAGGCGCGCGCTTCCTGCTTTAGGGGCGGGAGGCGCGCGCGCCTGGCTCCTCCTGTCGGAGGCGCGCGACTCAGAGAAGGAAATTTTGACAGAATGGACTAGAAAGTCAGCCCTGTCATTCAGTTTAGTCCCTGGACTTAACGAAGTCAGTCAGGAACTTAACAGAAGTGACAGAAACTAACGAGAAACACTTAAAATAGGGAGAAACACAAGATCAAATGTGCAATCGGGGTGAGCGGTCCAAGGCGGGGTGTCTACAGGTGGTCAATCGAAAAGACCCAGTTCTTCAATAACACTTTGTTGGTCAATGACCAACGGTTCTTGTAGAAGGAGTGGAAGGTAGGGTTCCGAATAGGAGCACACTTTCTGGCAGCAACAACCCTTCTTCTATCAATCATTTCATCAGCAAGTTCTTCATCAAAAACTTCAATCTTGACAGCAGGAGCACCACTAAGAGTTGCACCGGTAAGATGAGAAGGAGCAAATCTAATCAATTTAGCTCGAGGATCAGCAGGAGGGATACTTGATGAAGGAATTTCATCGGCAACTGGCTTGGCCTTCTTAGGCAACTTTGGCTCGTCAGCAGCAACAACCTTTGACTTTTTGACTTCAACCTTATCAGCAGCCTTAATCAGCTTCCTCTTCCTAGGAGCAGCTGGAGTTGAGTCGGGAAAAATTATGTCGGTAGAAGGAGCAGGAGTGGAGACATCGGTAGGCGCAATAGCAGCAACCTTAACCACTTTCTTTGCCTTCTTCTTCTTTGGAGAACCATCAACTTGAACAACTGCTGTGCCGGTAGAAGCCTTCTTGGATATTCTTTTCCAATCAGAGAGTTTGAAGGACTTAAGGTTGGTAAACTTAAAACTTTGAGGAGCAAGAGAGGCTCTGGCAATGTTTGAATTGTTCCTCAAGATAATTCTTATCAACATATAATGGCATCCCTTACTAGGATGAGCCTTGTTCTTCCTTCTATCCTCCTTGTATTTAACGACAGCAATGGCAATGACCCTGAACAGGTAGGCACACCAGTTGAATTCTTCTTGCAATACAATGGCTGCCATTGCTTCAAACTGTACATCAGTAATATGGCTGTGAAAGGCAGATCTGCAAACCAAGCATCTATCAACAATCTCTGCAAGATCAAAGAATCTCCTCCTATAATGAGCCTTCAGGTAATTATCTCCACTAAGCCTAGGACCGGCTCCTCTCATTAGAGTCCATGCCTTGTCCAAGGTCTTGTCATTAGTAATGGAGTCAACACCCTCATTCCCAAGCAGAGGGAATGCTTCATGAATAGAAGAAGGAGTAACAGAGATCGGCACGTCGGCGACGGAAGAGGCGATGGAGACGAAGACAGAAGAGTCATTGGGATCAGTGATAACGGAGGCATTGGAGAAGAACTCTTGGACTTGACCCAAAAAGATAAACTCAACACCAGTTGGAGTGATGAAGGAGTCCAGAAGAAAACCAATAAGAAGAGTCTTCAAGAAATCCCCATCAGCAGAGTCGTCGAAGAAGGTAGAGTCAACATAGCCTCCATAGATATCCTTTTCGCTGCTTGACATTATCTGCAAAAATCACTCAAGAAACTCACAAGTTAAAAACCCAGTTATAATTCAAAAGTAATTTGAAATAAACACAATCGATAAAAGAACATTACCAGATTAGAAAGATTTGAAGTTGAAACGAATGAAGAGCAAGGTAATGAGAGAGATTGTAATGGGGGTTTAGAAGTGAGAGAGAGAGAGAGAGAGAAAAATATGAAAGGATTTCAAATGAGGCTATTTATATGTTATGGAGGAATAGAAAGAGTTTGCATGGGGGAGAGAGATAATGAATAGCCTAATAGTTATGGGAGAATAAATCGGGGAACGTGCGCACACAAAAGCGTTAATGCGCAAACCGTAAGGGTGAAATAGACGGTTAGGCTATAAAAGGGTAGGGGTAAATTAGGCAACATAAATAAATGGAAATGATGACAGTTACCTTGCTGATTTATCGCATTAAATGGGATAAATCATGACAAGATTTTGGGGAACCGGCAGTACACACACGTGTCAGAGAGGAAGTGTGACCGATGTACACCTTTGATTTGATGTGGCTGACGTCATGTATTAGAGAATCCTTATCCTTTCAAAAAGAAGATCTACCGATAGAAATTGTACTGACTTAAGATTTGAAATTTGAAAATCGGCAAGATGATTTGGTCGGCAAGATATGATGATCGGCATGTTGCTTTATGTCAGCAATATTTTATCAGCAAGATAATTTGGTCGGCAAGATTTTCACACTTGCTGATGAGATCGACAAGACTAGCACAATCGGCAGAGTTAGCACATTTTTAACCATAGAAATCAATCATACCTAGTTCACCTCTTAGGAACTCAAATCTTTTCTAGTCTAAGGGCTTTGTCAGTATGTCTGCTTTTTGGAAGTCGGTATGAACTTTGAGCATCACAACATTCCCTTTTTCTACATGTTCCTTCAAGAAGTGATATTTGATGTCTATGTGCTTGGTTTTTGAATGCATGACCGGATTGTTAGAAACTGAGATAGCAGATTGATTGTCACAATAGATGGGACATGCTTGTGTTGGAATTGCATAGTCACCTAGCTGCTGCTTCATCCAAAGGATCTGTGAACAGCAACTACCAGCGGCTATGTACTCATCTTCGGTAGTAGAAGTGGAGATTGATGCTTGCTTTTTACATGACCAAGACACCAACCGATCACCAAGAAATTGGCATGTTCCACTTGTACTTTTCCTGGTTACCCTGCAAGCTGGAAAGTCTGCATCTGAATAACCTATAAGATTAAAAGATGAATCTCTAGCATACCATAATCTAAGGTTAGCAGATCTACATAGATATTTAATAATACGTTTAAGAGCTTGCAGATGGGATTCCCTAGGGTCAGCTTGAAACCTAGCACAAATACAAACAGAAAACATAATATCTGGTCTACTGGCAGTAAGATAGAGGAGTGAGCCGATCATACCTTGGTAGAGAGTCATATATACTTTCTTACCGGACTCATCCTTATCTAAATGAATGTTAGTGCCCATAGGTGTGCTTTGAGAGTGAGCAGTGTCAAAACCAAACTTCTTGATAAGTTCCTTTGCGTACTTGGTTTGACTGATAAATATTCCTTCGTTGGTTTGTTTGACTTGAAGTCTAAGGAAATATGTTAGTTCCCCATCATTCTCATCTCGAACTTGCTCTGCATTAGCTTCTCAAATCTCTTGCAAAGTGATTCATTAGTAAAACCAAAAATAATATCATCGACATATATTTGTACAAACAATGAATGACCCTTGTGCTTGGCAACAAATAAAGTGGTATCGATTTTATCTCGAGTGAAACCTAAGCCATCACTAAGTAAGAACTTAGAAAGGGTTTCATACCATGCCCTTGGATCTTGCTTTAAGCCATAGAGAGCTTTCTTCAATCGATAGACATGATTAGGCTTCTTGGAGTCCTCAAAACCTGGTGGTTGTTCAACATACACAAGTTCTTGGAGTTCTGCATTCAGAAAAGTGCTTTTCATGTCCATTTGATATAGCTTGAATTCTTTGAAAGAAGCATAGGCTAGAAAAAGCCTTATAGCCTCCAATCTTGCAACATGAGCAAATGTCTCATCGTAGTCAATCCTTTCTTCTTGTCGGTAGCCTTTTGCAACTAACCTTGCTTTATTCCTTATGATCTTCCCTGCTTCATCCAATTTGTTTCTAAACACCCACTTTGTCCCAATCACTTGTTGAGATGATGGTCTTATCATTAGTTCCCACACATTGCATCTTTCAAACTGATTTAGCTCCTCCTGCATAGCTTCCACCCAACCAGGATCAGCAAGAGCTTCTTCAGTCTTCTTTTGTTCTATATTGGAAACCATAGCAGATGACAAAAGACTCTTGGTGAATGCTCTACTAAGGTTTCTTGTCAATCTTGGTCCAAAGACATCACCAATCACATTTTCTAATGGATGATCACGAACTGTTCTAACTTCCCTTGGTACATCTTGTCTGACTGGATCTTGTTGTAAAGATTCGAGAGGAGGGTCAAGATTAGTAGGTGGAGTAGAAGAATTAGATTTTTGGGTGAGAGGTGGATTAGATTGAGAGCTTGATGGGAAGGGCCTTATTACAGAAATTGGTTGGGGGCTAGAAATGTTTGGAGAAGGATCAGCAGCATTAGTATTGGTAAATGGATTATGAAATTCATCGGTAGGACCTTG
Source organism: Campanula takesimana (assembly GCA_026119855.1). Classification (NCBI taxonomy): domain Eukaryota; kingdom Viridiplantae; phylum Streptophyta; class Magnoliopsida; order Asterales; family Campanulaceae; genus Campanula; species Campanula takesimana. The sequence goes on from JAOWBW010001605.1 coordinate 222,791, forward strand.
TTCTGCCGATGTAGGAAAGTACTGAGCTTCTGCTGATTCTTCTACTGATATAACTGGATCAGCAGCTGGAACTTGTCCTGCATGGTTAGTATTGCTGGATTCACCTGTCTTATAAGCACTAGATTCATTAGTACTATTTGGAGCCTTGTCAAACTCTAGCAAATCAAATTCATCAAAGGTTACATGAACAGATTCAAAAATTTTCAAAAGTTTCTTATTGAAAACTCGAAAGGCCTTACTGTGTTTAGCGTATCCAACAAAGATTCCTTCATCAGCTTTCTCATCAAATTTACCTCTGTACTCTTTCCCATTGTAGAGCACATAACATTTGCAGTCGAATATTTTGAAAAAACCAATATTGGGAATTCTGCCTCTCCAGAGTTCATAAGGAGTCTTGTTATGGAATTGGTTGATGAGTGATCTATTCTGAGTGAAGCAGGCGGTGTTGATGGCTTCAGCCCAAAAATATTTCAGCAGCCTAGCTTCAGCAATCATGGTCTTACCAGCTTCTATAAGAGTTCTGTTCTTTCTCTCAACGACACCATTTTGTTATAGTGTGCCGGCAGTTGAGAAATTATGGTCTATACCATGATCATCACAGTACTGAGCAATACCATTGTTCTTGAATTCAGTGCCGTTGTCTGATCTCATACTGATGATATTACTCTCCTTCTGGGTCTGTAGTAGTTTGAATAACTTGGTACCAACAGCGTAAGTATCATCTTTGTTGCTGAAGATTTCTACCTAAGTATATCTTGAATAGTCATCTACTACCACCAGCGTGTATCTACTCCCCCCAATACTTGCAGTAGTTATGGGGCCAAATAGATCCATGTGTGGTAGTTGGAGGCACTTAGATGTAGACATGCAGGGCTTGCTGTGGAAAGATGACTTATGTTGCTTTCCAAGTTGGCAGGCCTTGCATTTCTTTCCATGATCAGCAGACACTTGAGGCAGACCGGTTACCAGATTTGAACTGGCAAGCTTGGATAGATACTTGAAGTTCAAGTGACTGAGTCTCTTGTGCCATAGCCATGAGTTCTCACTGATGTTCTTAGCTACAAAACAAACATTAGTAACACCAGTAATAGTAATTAAGTCTACTGCATAAATGTTACCTTTCCTTTTGGCAGTGAGAAGTGTTTCATTGGAAGCAATGTCTTTCACATAGCAACTGGAAGTAGTAAATACACATTGCATTCCTTTGTCACGGAATTGTGATATAGATAGAAGGTTGCGTTTCAAGCCATCCACTAGAGAGACCTCCTGTACAGTAACTGCACCTCTCTTGATGGTACCTACACCAATGATTTTTCCTTTGGCATTATCACCGAAAACCACTGGAGGACCTGATGCTTCAGAAATATCGGTAAGAAGATCAGCAAATCCTGTTATGTGCCTTGAGCAGCCACTATCTAGAATCCACTAATCATTGCTTGCACCGGTTGAGGCCATGAAGCATTCCTGAAATAAAATGGTATGCTTATGGTCCCCCTTATTCTTGGGTCCGAGGGTTAGTTCCTCTTTGGCAACCACATCTGGCCACCACTTAAGGATGTAACCTCAGTGGGTCCAGATAGGTGCTTCAAGAGGCATTCATGAGCCTTGTGACCATAATCAGAACAATTAGAACATCTCACTTGAATGATAGGCTGTGGAGTTGGTAGAACATCATTTTGTTTAGTCAGTGCATCGGCAGAACTTAAGGATTGAGCAGGCACAAACTTAGTGAGTTTAAAGGTGTTATTACTACCTTTCTTTCCAATCTGCTTACCTTTGGCAGTTACCTTTTTAGGTACTTGTCCATCGGCAGCAGAGTTGGTTAGACCGGCAGCACTTGCTCTGCTGATGTATTCACCAAGAATACCGTTATCGGCAGACTCAGTATCAGCAACCTTAACATAGCTTTGTTTGTGCTTATCTTTCCTTTTGTTCTGATTCTTAGGATACTTCATAGCAACATAATTATATACCGGCTTAGCATCCATATGTACTGAGTTAACAGAACTACATTCCAATTTCTCATCCTTTTTCTCTGTCGCACAAGTTTCAGTAGAGCCACTGCTGCTGGAATCAAATCCTAACCCAGTTTGGTCCTTATATGACATTTGGGTCTGTAGGATTGTTTCAACAGCAACTCTAGATTTTGTGTAAGAATCAACAATCCTTGAGAGATGATTGTTTCTTTTCACAAGATCTTTGATCTGAGCTATTAATACTGCTACTTGGATTTTGAGATCCAGGTTTTCGTTCTTTAGAAGAACAGACTCAAGCTCGTGTCCTTTGAGAACCTTAAGTTCAGACACAAGCAAGTCATTCTCTGTAGAAATTCTATTGAAATCAGCAAAAATTCTATTGAAATCAACAGCCATCACTTTATGAACGCTACCCAGCTTCTCATGATCAATAAAAAGTTCATCCATTATCTCTACCATTTCAGCGTTAGATATTTCAGGAAAAGGATCAGCTGAAATTTTGGTGGCAGAGTGAATAGGTTTGGGAGAGAAGTCAGGTAGAGAAGAGATGGATTTAGACAAGCTTTTGGCAATGCTTGGAGGTTCAGTGAATGAGAATTTTCAAGTCATCGGTAGGGGTTTAGGTTTGATGACAGTGAATTGTATAGAGTTACACTGACCATAGAGTGAGGTTCCCACTTGGTGAACTCTGTATCCATTTGGGTTCTCTGCTTTGACACTAATCTCTTTGAAGTGAGGTTGAGGTCTTCCAATAGCTTCTTCTCTGACTGGAGTTCTTGGAGGAGATGGATCTCGGTAGACTGGATCGGCAAGGATGAAAGATCGGCATCATCTAAATCTAATGCAACAAAACATACATCGGCATCTGCATCTTAATCGACATCTTCTTCTGAATCGGTTTCACACCAGACCGGCAAGGTTTTTTCTGTGCTATCATCGGCAACATAACTTCGAGACTTAGGATATCTCTTGTTTACTGATTTCCTCACGTATTCATACTTTGGCTGAGGACATTTTGAAGCAAACTGACCAGGTTTTCTGCAGTTGAAGCAAACAAGATCACCTTTGTTGTTTTTGCCATCGGTAGCACTAGTACTTGGTTTGTTGTAGCTTGCTGATTTTTGGAATGGTGGTGTAAAGGATTTTTATTGCTGGTGACTTCCTTTCTGCATCCTTTTGAAGTCTTTAAACCTCTTGTAGTTTCTAGCGAAGGCGGAAAATTCGTCTTCTTCCATTGGTTGTTCTGAAGGTGTTTCTGAGGTTTTTGAACAGCAGGGTGTTTGATGGGGATCTATAGGAGGGAATTTGGTTGAAGGAAAGGATACCTGAGATTGAGCTGATAGAGACAAGTTTTTGAAATTTTTATCGAGAACGTTAAGTTTTTGCAGTTCTCTCTCATACAAGAACAGACTAGACACAAGATTCTGAATAGAGGTCTTGTTTAAGTCTCTAACTTCTCTAACAGCAGTGACCTTAGTATGATACTCATTTCCTAAAGAGCTTAGAAAACGAATATTAAGATCTTATATAGTATACACTTTACCTAATGAAGCACATAAATTACTTGCCTCACAGAATCTGTCGTAGGCACTCCTGAGAGATTCACCATCTAGTTTCTTGAAAGATTCAAACTCAGCAATGCAGTCGTAGAGTCTGTTGTCTTTCACCTGCTCATCTCCTTCAAAGTATGCAAGGAGTTTGTTCCAGCATTGTTGAGCCGTGGAGCACAAGTCAATCAGTTTATATTGCTTGTCGTCCAATCCACATGAGATAATGTGGCACACCTTTCCATCTAGAGCAACTGAAAGTTTGTCTTCATTAGTCCATTCTTCTCTAGGTTTTTCAATCAAGGTTTCATCAACTTGGACATGCGTTTCTTGTTCAGTGTCTTGATCAGCGTGAGAAGTGGAGGGAATTGGTCGGTAGGTAGTTGAGACCTTTAGAGGAATGATTGGACCACCTTCTATTACTTGCATCAACCGGTCATCGATTGAGTTCATATACTTTATCATACGAGATTTCCAGACACCAAACTCGTTGACATTCAACAACGGGATGGTGGTGATGTTGAATGACTGCATGATTTTTCCTGCCATGGTAGCGGCAAACAAGCTGCAAAGCTTGGAAATTTCTTTCAAAATTCCAAGCTCTGATACTAATTGTTAGGCCCAATTGGTAGGAAAATAGGCTAGAGGGGGGGTGAATAGCCTTTTTAAAACTATTAAAGAAAACACTTTAAAATGCAAAGTCACTTATCAGTTTGCAAACTATTATTAGTAAGCGCAGCGGAGAAGATATGACTAAGTTTTAACTCACACTTAAATCGGTAAGAAATGGTTTTCAGAGCTTAGTTTAAACACAAAGTTGTTTTCAAAAGTTCAATGCAGTTTCAAGAGATTGGTCAAAGGAAAATACAATGAATCAGTATGAACAGTTAGATCAGCCGGTGAGAGATTTTCAACGGGCAAGAATAAAGTAGCTGACAAGGGACACAGAGATTTGGACAGGTTCATAGTGTAAATATTGCTACGTCCTCTACCAAGTTTGGTCAGAACTTGGATTTGGGTTAAGAGTACTATTAGATATTTCTAGTCCATTACAAGCATGGCTTTGCCGGTATACAAAGACTAAGTTCTAGAAATTTCTAATGGATCGCAAAACAAATACTGACTAAGTGTTTTTTAGCGGCAAGTTCAAAAGAACTTATCTCACTCAGGTGGGTGTGTGAATAACTCAATCACAATATTCCTTATATAAGTCTAACTTGGGAATATTAACAAAGTGATGAGTTTGTGCACGAGTGTATGTCCTATTAATGTCTAATGCTTATCTGGACGGAATGTTGAGCTTCAATGAATGCTTCAACAATCAACTCTCTTCAATGCACCAACCCTCTTCAATGCAGTAAGTACTCTATTTATAAGAGGAGCAAATGTCTTAGCTTGTTGAAGAAGGATAATATTTGAATTTCCAGCTGGGTAGGTGAGGAGAATTTAATTCGGTATCTTGAGCATTAATGGCGAAGATTTGTTGTACACGCATGCCGCTATTATCTGATGGGTAAAGACCCTTTTGTCTCAACCGGTTACCTGCAAAAAGCAAGTAGAGACAAAGTAGAGCTAAAAGTAGCTCTGTGTCAGGCGGCGCAGAAAAGCATGATGGAGCAGTTTAACCACTTTCAGAAAAGACAGTACAAGAGACAAATCGGTAAGTCAACTATAAAGTTAGAACGATGAAACCTGGGGATATTCAGTCAGAATATCTGAGTTGAATATCAGTAAGCTCTGAGTTGTCCTTGCTGATGGTGAAGTGATCGGCAACTTGATGTTATGATGAGTAGTTGCATGATCGGCAACTTGAAGTTAATTTGTTGATTGGATTTCTGATGTCCTCTTGCTGGTTTGTCTTGTATGAAGAAGTTGGAATACACTTGTGCTGATATATTAGGAAACCTAAAGAGTTCTAATAAAATTGGGGGATCCTAAGTGTTAAACATGATTGGGATTAAGCAATTCTAAGACCTATGTCTATATTTAAACAACAATGGGGGAACATATGGATAGACTTGCCGAGGATCCCCGCCGAAAAGACGATTTGTGGCAAGCCCGTTTTGATCTCGAGAGGAGAATTCACAAGGAAGAGATTTCCGAAATCAAGGCCCGTCTGTAAGAGTTCACCGAAAACAAGGCAAATGCCAATGGTAAAACATGCCTAAGTGGCCCGCCCCTCAAAAGTCGAAAAGGTGCCGCCAACAACCGAGTTTTCACTCCTCTTCTAGGAGTAACCCAAGCCGAAGAATTTGAAACTTTGGTGGCAAGAGGAAAGATCAAGCCTTTACAAGGGTACCAACCCAAGACGATCAACGCCAACCATGCCCATCACAAATATTGTGGCTGCCACCAGCATATTGGCCATCTTACCGAGGAATGCTTTGTCCTCCGTAGCATCATCCAAGATTTGATCGACTATGGTGAATTTAATGTGGGTGAAGAGAAACCATTAGAGAGTGACAACATGCAAGAACTCATCAAAGAAGAGGCTTGGTTTTGAAATGGGGCTTCAACAAGAGATCATGCCACAAGGAGAAGTACAACGACAAAGATGACGACAACAATATCCGTTTCTCTTTCTCTACCTAGTGATAGGAATAAAAAAAAAAAGGAGTCAAAAGTCCTCTTAAGTGTGCATTAAGTTTTCTCTTGTTTTGCTTATGTTAAAGTTCGACCGGTCTTATCAAATAAAAGTCATTCTTGTCCTCATACACTCTTCAAAGTTGTTCAATATAATTCTTGGAAAAATGATGAAAAGATGTCTAAACGAGTTTTAGAACGAAGGCCATCACTTGAACGCCTAGGGGCTAAACATCGTGACGAAGGCGACAACATCAACGACAAATCCAAGACATCAAGCGCCAAAGAAAGATGGAGCAACAACCATAGAAAAATCAAGCAATGTTTCAAAGGGGGATTTAAAAAAAAAAAGTTCGCTAGGTTGACTCTTCAAAACAACCTAGGCAAAAGTTAGAGCATAAAAAAAAAAAAATCCCCCTCAATCAAAGAAGTACAAAAGATCAATATCATTTTCCAAGGACGAAGCAACATCAACAAAAATCCTCGCGATGAAGGAGCATCCACAAGAACTACGGTGACCTGAGCCTCTACACTGGAGGAATGTAGGCAACCGGCGGGTTCGGTCTCATGCAAGAAAGAAGATATGTTTAGCCCTAGTGCGTAATGATGATCGGCCTTCATCTCGAACTTGTGAAGACATCTTTGTACGATTCATTTGCCAATGAATTAATCACCTCAAGATTGAACAACTTTCCTAGATTTGAAATCATTTCACGTTCTTTATCGAGTCTAGGAGCTTCTTATCTTTCAGCGATATTCCCAATTTCTTGCAATCAAATTGGGTATTTCCTTCTCTTCTCCCTTAATGACTTACTTGCCTTCATAAGTCATTCAATAAATAAAAATACATGAAGTCAATACTAGGGGCCACTTCCCTAGTCAAGTCAATGTCACTCATCATTAGTGACAAAAGGTCTACACCGCAAAATCTGTCACGACCCGAAAACTAGGCTCTATTTTATTAGTAATAAATAATTATTATTTATTTATTTGCTTATTTATTTATTTAAATTATTATTTAATTAATAATTTATGTGTGCATTTTATGAGTTATAATAATTCATGTCTAGCATTTTATTTGGGTCATTTGGGTTAGTGTAGTATTGTTGGGTCTTAATTGTTAGTAGGGAGTGTAAGTATTTGTGTTGGTTAGTAGAGGAGGGGTTTAAGTGTAAGTTTTAAATAATTTCTCCCTACTCCCTCCCTACTCTCCTCCCTCATTTCTCCCTCACTTCTCCCTCTCTCCAGCACTTCTCTCTCTCTCCCTCCTCCATTTGTTAAGGTAAGTTTTTCTCTCCCTTCTCTCTTCATTTTGTTCCTCTTCCTCTCATTATTTCTCATTTCTTAAAACATGAAACTTGTTTAGATCGTCGTTAGGATCGTAGAGGGCTAAAAATATCCGAGTTCCGGCAACTTTGAGAAAATTCAAGTAAGTTACTTTTCCCCCATTTATGTTAAAAATGCTCATCTTTAACACTATTGATGTTCTTGTTGATATCTATGTCATTTTGGTTGAGTTTAGAAATTATTTGGAATTTATTTGGATTTTGGGTTAAAAGTTGTGATGATATGAATGTTTAGATTAAATCTTGATTTGTGGGGTTAAATGTTGTTATCTAGGTCTCCTAGAGGTTTATATGTTGTTTTAGTACATTGTTAAGAGTATTGGAAGTGTTGATTTTGGGTGTTTATGAACTAGCAAGATTTTGGGTTTGATTTTGGTAAGAATGTGTTAAAACCCAGCTGATTTCTGTCCAGCCCGACGACCGGGCGCCCGCCCGCCCCCTGCCAAGCGCCCGCCCACTTCCCCCTTTTCTGATCCTTAGCTTCTGTTATAATGGGCGCCCGCCCGCCCCTATTCAGGCGCCCGCCCGCCCTGTTTTTCTGGAAATCATATTTGCGTTTGTTTAAGACTAGGTTGTATTTTTAGTTTGGGTTTTAGAGGCACATGAATTGAGTTTTCTTGTCTTTAAATGTTAGGATAGAAGTATATATAGGTATTCCTAAGATTTAGAACGAAAGGAGTGAAATTCGGAGCTAAAACAGGGATTTTTCTTCATGTCCGGCCGAACACTTTATAAAAATTGTCCGTTTTACGTTCAATCTTCCGGAGGCCATAACTTCTTCGTCCGGACTCCGTTTTGGATGTGTAAACTATCGTTGGAAATCTCTTTTCGAGTACTACGCAATGGTTCTATTATAAGCATGGTTACAGACCAGAATGATTGTTTTATTGTCGAGGTTTAAGATCAAGGTGTAGTCTCGGTCTAGGTTCCATAGTACTATTCTAGTTGATTTAGTTGGGCACCGTGGAACACTTTAGTAATTAAAATTGGTTCCTTTGTGAACAATGGTGTTATGTAATTTGATCAAGTATTGTTTGGGAATGTTTGGGCATCTTATGATGTGTTCGTGATTGTTCCAATCGAATTGATTTTCGAGTAAGACTTGGTCTAGGTTTTAGGCGATGTCCTATAGTACCTAGAGGGTTGTTATTGAACACCAAGGTCTAGGGTTTAGTCCTGTCATGATCATGTTCTAATAAGTGTAACCTTTTGGATTCGTTTGGGGTATTTAGAATTAGTTCGTTATGAACGGAGGTAAAGCATGAATTGGCAATTGGGTACCACGGTTTGATTAACCTTAAGGTGTATTCATTTTGAGTTCCTACTTTGGAATTCCAGGTGTGATGAGATGGTTGAGTTCATAGTCCTAGTACATCCTTATGAGTAAACGTTTAGGATAATTTTGGGTTATAGTCGTTGTACTATTTGTGAGCGACCGTTTGGGTTGTGTTCCTTATGAGTAACTTGTGGGTATCATATTTAGGATGTAATTGGTACGTGCCTTATCTTGGAATCATTATGTTTTAATGGTCAATGTTGTTGGACTCTTTTATGAGAAACTCCTTGTGCTATTGTTGTTGAACTCTTCTTGAGTAATCGTTTGCATCTTTTATGGTGATTAATTGGTATGATTCCCTACTTTGGAATCAATGGTTGTTTATTGTGCTAGTATTTTAATACTTAGCCTTTACTTGAAAGTCCAGCTGGTATTTTGTGTGTGTTTGGGCGATGCGAAACATTATGATGGCACAGCCATGTCCATTGTGATGTTGACCATTGTTTTGCCCCATTATTACCCTCCTCCACATTGGCCTTGGATGTGAGAAGAGCTAGCTCCTTTGTGTGCATTTTAGCTTTACTTGGAGCATGACTTTGTGGCATGTCTCCCGTCCCTTGTGACACTTCATTTGGTTATTGGTTCCGGTACCGGGTTTCTCTTCAGCTTTTATGCTACTATGAAGATGGTTTGTTTGATCGATGGGTTGATTGGTCGCTTCTGACGGGGTTTTCTCTTCAGCTTTTATGCTACTATGAAGATGGCTTGATGGGTTGATTGATTGATTGGTCGGTTTTGACCGGGGTTCTCTTCAGTTGTTATGCTGCTATTGTGGAATGGTTGATCGGTTGAAGCTGCGCAGCGATTGTTCTATCAGTTTGGTGAAACCTTGGCTAAGTATCCTTTGTTACGTGTTTATTTCAGTCTTATGTGTTGCATGATGAGATAGTCGTTATTTCCAACTGGTATGGGACAGTTGGCGATAGGGAGCTTTCTCATTTGTTGTTATGTGATTTACTTGTTCACTTATCGTTGATTTGCATGATATTATGCCATGTAGATGCATTTAGTAACTTACTGAGATTTTATCTCACCCCGTTTCTTGTTTCAAATTGTTTTTCCTTAACCCCCCCCCCCAGGAAAGCAAGTGGTAGCGTTGTGAGGTCCATTGTAGCGGGAATCTTCTGAGCAGGTTGATCGTATTTGGGATAGTTGCTCTTCGGAATCTTTATGTATTTTATTGTGGGTTCGTAGTCGTTCAGTGTTTTGTATATACGGTTGTACTTTGGATACTTTTGTTAATAGTTGTTCTTGCTTCCGCATTTGTTTCTAGTCTCCGAGTTATAATCTCGTTGAGGTGTTGTTTGATGGTATTGGTTTATAGTTGAATTCACGCGCCCGGTTTGGTATATTACTTTTTGGAGATGTACATTTTGTAATTTTTTTTTATTTATGGATTTTGAGATTTCCGGGGCGTGACAGTTGGTATCAGAGCAATGGTTTTAGATCTTGAAAGAGAATAAGAACTCTGATATTGGATAGATTTCAATACTTGGGTGTGTAGATACCTCGGGGGAAACCACGGCTTTAGGCTAGAGCGCGTGAATTATCCTAGGATGTCTAACTTGATTTTAGAATTGTTTAAAGTCGCCACCTATGTTTTGAGGAACATAAGAAAAACTTATTGATTGTAGCCTAAGTTTAATTACGAAAACAGAGATTCTTTGTTTTGAGGTCTGGGGGTTAGATTACGAGATGGGAAGTACCGAAACACCCATCTCGCCCAACTTAAGTTGGTCTTGCTTGATCAAAATCTACATGAATGAAAATGTTCTTCTTCTTCTTCTTTAAGTCATAAAAAGGGGGTTTAAAATAGGATTTGGAATGTAGGAGATAACTCCTTAACCAACCTCAATGAGATGAGGTGATCATTAGAGTCATGTCCCAAAATGATTTGGGTGATTGCACATTTGATTAAAGTAAAAGAGAGAGGAAATGAGGTAGAAAAGAAAGGAAAAGATGGACTTTTACCTACAATTTGAAGAACTTAAAATGTTGCTTGATGAGATCCTTGGAGAACCTTTAGAAAGTGATTTTTTGTCTAGTTTTCGATGATTTTTCGATCCTTAAAATGGAGGTAAAGAGAGGTTTTTATAGGTGAAAGAGGGGTGTTTTTGGTGCCAAAACTCAGTCACCAAGAAATCCTTCCCGGGCAAAATCCTGTAAATTGAGCAAGGGAGGGAATCCTGGCCAGAAATCTGTAACTGACGCCCAGAGGCGCGCGCTTCCTGCTTTGGGGGCGGGAAGCGCGCGCGCCTGGCTCCTCCTGTCGGAGGCGCGCGACTCAGAGAAGGCAATTTTGACAGAATGGACTAGAAAGTCAGCCCTGTCATTCAGTTTAGTCCCTGGACTTAACGAAGTCAGTCAGGAACTTAACAGAAGTGACAGAAACTAACGAGAAACGTTTAAAATGGGGAGAAACACAAAATCAAATGTGCAATCGGGGTGAGTGGTCCAAGGCGGGGTGTCTACAGAGCCCCTCGGTGATGTGGACTGCAAAGCAAAACGCGTCGACGAAAGTTAAAAACACCCACCGAGGACATCACCAAGAAAAGGCAAAGACTCGATGAAAGTAGGAATTTGAAATTGCGAGAGATAGTGGTGCGCTCCCTGTGTGAGCGGCTTTTGCTGGAGTGTTGTATTGGAGCTCATGGGAGCTTGTCTCGATATGGACCGAGTTTGTTGAGTTGGGGCTCATGGGAGCTTGTCTCGATATGGACCGAGTTGCCGACTTGGAGCTCATGGGAGCTTGTCTCGATATGGACCGAGTTGCCGACTTGGAGCTCATGGGAGCCTGTCTCGATATGGACCGAGTTGCCGACTTGGAGCTCATGGGAGCTTGTCTCGATATGGACCGAGTTGCCGACTTGGAGCTCATGGGAGCTTGTCTCGATATGGAACGAGTTGCCGACTTGGAGCTCATGGGAGCTTGTCTCGATATGGACCGAGTTGCCGACTTGGAGCTCATGGGAGCTTGTCTCGATATGGACCGAGTTGAATGTTTTGAATGGGGTCGTTAGTGAACCCTTGTTGATGAATCCGTTAGTGAATCTGTTTGATGAAATATTGCTTTGAAGTCTCGTGCCATTTGGAGTCACACTTGACTTTTTTTTGGAATTGTGGGGTACGGGCACAGTTGACCGCGACCAGAAAAATGTTCCTGCTGGGGATGAAATGTTGAGATTGACTCTTGAGGGGGTGTGGCACCCGTGACAGAACTTAAGGAGTTCGGAATTTTGAAGAGGACAGCCTACTTTTGAGTAGGAGTTTCTATCCTACTTTCGATTTTTGACATGCCTTAAGGGCGGACCAGAAAAAGGTATGCCCAACTGGGTGTCCGAGGATCGGGACAGTGTCTTGATTTAGGCTGGAGATCTCTGACAAGGCCCTTTTCTTGAAGCGATTTAGACCTGGGAGGCGTGCGCCTTCCTATGTAGGCTTGGGACGCGCGCGCATTTCAGACTGCTGGCGGGTGGCGCGCGCGTCTAGGAGGCGGAATTCTGGGCTTGACATTTGCTGACCAAAAGAGCCTCCAACAGCTATAATATCATCTTCTGTTCGACCACTTGATTCTCACAGCTCCTTTCTGCCATTTTTGAACATCATATTATTGATTAACTTCGCTTGTGATCAACATTTTCCATGGCTTCCAATTCTTTCGCCCTTGATGCCAAGGTCGTTAGTGCGTATGAAAAGGACTTGGGCACTTTTGTGTACTCTTTCAAGACCCATCCCAAGAAGGCCTTCATTGAAGATTTCGGGTTCCGAATTCCTTTCACCTTGCGGACGTTGAAACCGGATTGGGATTTGTTGAGAGCTGCCGCGGCTTTCTGGGATTGCGACAGCCATACTTTCAACCTTTCAGCTAATGAAATGGTGCCGACTGTTGACGATTTCGGGGCCATCCTTGGCATGCCTTTGGCCGGTCGGATTGCCGTCCCTAAATATCACCGTGGTGCCGTCGACTCTTGGGTTGAGTTACTGAATCTCCCTGTTGAGGATGTGAGGAAGATGTTGCATGGTACCGTGATTGACATAACTGAGTTGCCGATGTTCTTCAGTTTACACTCGGAGGACCCGGTGGTTCAATCTTTCAAAAGAAATGCCATGGCTGTTTGTCTCTTCAGCGAAGTACTGTTTGTTACACCTTTCGGGACTGCGGACGCGCAGTTGGCTGAGATTATTTTGCAAGCTAAGGACCAGCAATTTAGTGTAATCCCTCTTATTGTAGGGGAGACGTTGCACGGCCTTGATGAGTTACACAGGACGGGCAAGATGTGTCGGGGAAGCCCTTTGCTTTTGACCATATGGCTCCGGGAACACTTCAAGATTTATTCCCCGGATGGTGATTTGTCTCCTTTTGCTGTTCATAGGAGGAAGTTGTTGATCCGTGATTTATCTGAAGATGATTGGAAGAAATTCTTTGCCTCTCGGGTGACCGTCGATATTGAGTGGTGTCCTCCTTCTTGGGGTCTTCATCCTTTTGTGGAATGGACTCTGGGTTTTCAGCACGTGGTTGTACCCGGTTTGAGAGATTCTTCATTTTACCAGCCAGAGCGGGTTCTGCGGCAGTTTGGTCGCCAACAGACAATTCCTTTTCTGAGGGATGGAATGCTTCGTCCAGTTGCTTACATGGGTCCTGACTTCTCGAGTGAGCTTCAGTCGGCTTGGGGAGATGACCGCAATCGTTGGGCTTTCGCTCCTCTGCATCGGGGGAGTGTCTTCCTTCCCGAGAGCTACTTGGATTATTTATTTGGCACCCTTTACCGTGGCATCACTTGGGTTGATGTGTTTCGTGCCGAGTTGTTGGGACAGGGTTTTGAGCCTAGCAGCACTTTGAGATATAGGGAGGCTGCTGCTGATTCGAGTAACATTCTTGCTGACCCTTTTGGTACTCCTTTGGATGACTTTTATGCAAGGAGGCGTGTTGCAACACAGAAGGTTTCGGTGCGCATTAGTGCTCCTCCGTTACGCAAGAAGAAAAGGATTGAGAGACGATCGGGTGGTCCTTTGAGAGCTAAGAGAAAATTGGATTTTTCTTAGTACCCTAAGAGATTGCAATTAGACCACTTTGTTTTAGGATTTAATATTTTGATGTCTTTTGTTGCTCAATAAATCCGTTGTAATGGTTTGAATAATTCATTGAATGAATAAAAAATTGCATTTTGTTATTTGAAGTGAATTGGGTATTTTTGATATGTTTTAGACCGCACCCGAAGGTTGCCTACGTTCCTCCAGTTGGGAGGCTCAGGTCTTCGTAGTTCAAACAAACAAAGACCATTTTTTTTTTTTTTTTTGTGCACCCTGTTTTTTGCCTAGACCGCCCTTTCGGGTTTTCAATCTAGCGGGCTTCTTTTTGCACGTGCTCTAATTTTTGCCTAGGCCGCCCTTGCGGGTTTTCAACCTAGCGAGCGATTTTTTTTTTTTTTTTAAATGTTCTTTGTTTATTAAGCGTAGAACCTCTTGAGTTTGTCGAGGTTGACCTCCTTTGGCAGCTGGTCACCATCTAAATCCACGAGCCGGACTGCACCACCGCTTGTATCTTTTTGACCACGTACGGACCGATCCATCGGGGTCCCCATTTCCCCAGGGGATTCATGGCATTAGGAGGATGTTTGTCTTAAGACCAAATCTCCCACATTGATGTTTCGAGGCTTCACTTTTTTGTTGAAAGCTCTCGCCATCCTTTGCTGATACGCCCTTGTGCGTTCGAGTGCTCTTAACCTTTTCTCATCGAGTAAGGCTAGTTGTTCATATCGACTTTGCATCCAGTCGACCTCGTTGACTTGATTCTCGAGGAGGACCCATAGAGATGGGACTTCAAGTTCGATAGGGAGTACGGCTTCAGAACCATAGACCAATGCATAAGGAGTTTCTCCTGTTGCGGATCGTATTGATGTGCGGTAGCCCCACAATGCTAATGGTAGCTTTCGGGCCAATCCCTTCCTGTTGAGGCCATTTTCTTGACGATGGTCTCGATGGTCTTATTTGCTGCCTCGACTGCGCCATTTGCTTGGGGCCGGTAAGGAGATGACTTGTGCTTGGTGATCTTGTATTCCACCAAAAGTGCATCCATTTCCTTCTCAAAGTGAGAGCCGTTGTCGGAAATGATTTCATGAGGCACGCCGTATCGGCACATGATATTAATCTTTACAAATTCGGCCACTTTCTTGGCGTTGAGGGTTCGATAGGCTTGTGCTTCGACCCACTTTGTGAAGTAGTCGACTGCCACTAGGACGAATGACTGCCCGTTGCTCCCGGCAGGATGAACTTTACCGATGATGTCTATCCCCCAACAAGAGAAAGGCCAAGGTGTGACCATGTTGTAAAGTTGTGAGGGTGGAGCATGTTGTAGATTAGCGTGGAATTGGCACTTGGCACACCTTTTGACTTTCTCGATACAGTCTCGTTCCATAGTGCTCCAATAGTAACCAATGCGAAGTATCTTCTTGACTAGCATAAACCCATTCATGTGGGGTCCACATTCTCCTTCGTGCACTTCACACATTATCTCTTGAGCTTCGGCCTCATTGGCGCATAAGAGATTGATCCCGTCGTGGTGCCTTTTATAGACTCGGTCCCCAATCAGTACGTACCGAGAGGCTAACCTTTGCAGAGCTGCTTGAGACTTCTTATTGATGTTCTCGGGGTAAGTGCCGTCTTTGAGGAAGTTCATGATATCCGAATACCACGGAGAGTTTGTTTGAACCTCGTTGATCTCGATACTCATGCAATATGCCGGACTGTTCCTTCTAGCAATTTTGAAAGGCTTCACCATTTTCCCTTTGGGCATTTCGACTAATGAAGCTATAGTGGCCAGTGCATCGGCGAAGCGATTCTTATCCCTTGGTAGGTAGTGAAAGTGATCTCTTGGAATTGTTCAACCAGTTCTTCAAGGTGCAGACCATACTGTTGGAGAGTCGGGTCTTGGGTTCGCCATTTACCCGATTGTTGATTGATAAGGAGCAAAGAGTCGCCGAACACTTCTAGTTCCGTGACGTTTCTTTCGAGAGCTGCTTCGAGCCCTGCTATGCATGCTTCGTACTCGCAATATTGTTGGTAGCTTCGAATTCCAGGCGTATGGCAATGGGAGTGTAGATGTCTTTTGGATCGACAAGCAATACTCCTATACCAAAACCGTGCTTATTGGCGGCGCCATCGAAAAAAAGTTGCCACTTGTCTTCCTCGGTTGCAGTACAAATTAAATGCTCGTCGGGGAACTGTACATCTTCCCCCTTCACTTCGTCACACAGGAATTCGGCAAGCTGGTCACTGAACACTTTCCCCCTGACGGATTTTAGTGTGACGTAAGTGATATCATAGCCGGCGAGCATGAAGTACCATTTGGCTATTCTTGTTGACATGAAAGGCTTCTCGAAGATGTAGCGGAGCGGGTCCACCTTTGCTACTAGCTTGATCGGAAAAGCTTCCATATAGTGTTTGAGCTTTTGAGTGACCCAAACCAATGCTGCACATGACTTCTCTAAGACAGAGTAGTTCTTTTCGCCTCCTTGGAATCGGCGACTGACGAAATAAATGGCGTTCTCCTTTGTGGACTCTCCTTGTTCTTGTGCTAACATAGCCCCTAGGGCTTCATCATTGACTGTGAGATAGAGTAACAGAGGTTTCTCCTTGTGCGGCGGAACTAGAACAGGAGGGCACGTCAAGTAATGCTTTACTTGATCGAAGGCTTCTTGGCACGCGTCGGTCCATTCTAGAGCCACATTCTTCTTGAGTAACTTGAAGATTGGCTCGCACATGGAAGTGAGTTGGTGCACAAACCGACTGATGTATTGTAGTCTGCCCATGAAACCTTTAATCTCTTTCTGCGTCTTTGGAGGAGGCATGTCAATGATTGCCTTGATTTTGGAGGGGTCTACTTCGATTCCCCTTTCAGTGACCATATAACCAAGAACTTTGCCTCGGATAACCCCGAATGTGCACTTTGCAGGGTTGAGCCTCATCTTGTGTTGACGAAGCCTTTCGAAGAACTTGCGGAGATCGATTAGGTGTTGACCATCGGTTCCTTTGGAGTGAATGATCATGTCGTCCACATAGACCTCGATTTCTTTGTGAATCATATCGTGGAACAAGTCTGTCACGGCTCTTTGGTAGGAAGCCCCAGCATTTCTTAACCCAAATGGCATGACTGTGTAGCAAAAGGTACCCCACGGCGTTGTGAAGGCTGTCTTATGTTGATCTTCCTCGGCCATAAGAATCTGATTGTACCCAGCGAACCCATCCACGAATGACGCGAACCTCGTAGGCAGCAGTGTGAGTCGACTAGCATGTCGATATTAGGGAGTGGAAAATCATCCTTTGGGGAAGCTTTGTTTAAATCCGGAAGTCTACACAAACTCGAACCTTGCCATTCGCCTTCCTGACTGTCACAATGTTGACTAACCATGTCGGATACTCGATGGCCTTGATGAAACCCACACTGAGGAGCTTCTCAATCTCTTCTTTGACCTGCAGAGACCATTCTGGCTTGATCTTTCTGAGCTTCTGTTTTACTGGCCTGGCATCCTCTCTGATCGGAATCCTGTGCTCCGCTACCTTTCTGTCTAAAACCCGGCATGTCTTTGTATGACCATGCGAACACATCCACGAACTCCCGTAGTAATGCAGTCAATCTGTCTCTGTCGTCTCCCTTGAAGAAGCTTCCAATCTTGGTTTCTTTTGGCTCTTCTTCGGTACCCAGATTAACAACATGCAATTCTTCGTCAGCCTTTGGACCATTCTCGCCACGGCTACGGACTTGTTGAGCAAGTTTATTTAAGTATGTTGTGTTTTCGTGGTCTATTTCATCATAATTTGAATCGTTATTAACTTGTTTGTTAAGTTCATTATTAGTTAATTCATCATTTATGATGTTTGCAATCTCAGGGTACTCAGAAATATCAAATTTTTCATTAGCAAAGAAAGGAAACACACGCTCGGCTATGGCCTCCAAATCCTCTGGGGTGAGGGTATTAGAGACACTCTCGGACTCGAAAGTAAGTGTGAGCTGCTCTTCCTTTGTTGCTGTGCGGGGTATGCAACCCATTTCTTGGACTAAGATTCCTCGGATACCACGGGCCCTTTTGCTGAATACCAATTGTTGATCGGCTCGGAGCTTGGCGGGATCTCACTGATAGTCTTGTTCATGATGACGGTGTCATGGATGGCGTTAACTTGGCATTCATTCATCATGGCAAGCTCTTCAAACATGGAGGCTAAATCTGTCAGCTCTCCCCCACGGTGATTTCTGTCTCGGACTCTATAGTTATCTTCCTTCCCCACCATTCAGGGGCGACATGGGAGTTGGTTCTCTTTCGGATTTCTGGATCTCACAATCGGAGAAGATTTCGAGACCGGGCTTTTTGACACCTTTATTGTTAACCCACGGCTCGGGAAAGATCATGTATGGAACGTCTTCCCCTTGGCGGACAAAATAACCATTCAACGTCTTGCGGAAAGGCCTTAGATTAGGGACTTCATAACGACGGCCTTCTTTATGAGCTCGGGCCTTTTCGTTCTTGATTGCTTGCTCTTGTTTCAAGTCTTCTTTGGAAGGCTCATACCCCAAACCGAATGCGCTCTTGACAAATGGGACTTGCACGGGATGCAGGATTCCTTGTTGATATTTCCCTAAGCCTAAACCAGGGAAGTAGTCCATATTCCTCATCATGCGGAGGACTTTGTGATTGCGGGGGGTCCATGATCCGTTTCCCCCTTCTTTGTCGATGGCGTTGATTGAGACGCCGGAGAGAGTGGAGTCTGGTAGACCATGCTGAACTTGGTGGACGGGCTCACCTTTTCTGTGGATAGTGATGTTTTCAGCCATTACGGTCACTATTTCGTCACCATTTCGGATCTTGACACATTGGTGGAGAGTTGATGGTACGGCATTAGCACTATGAATCCATGGTCGACCCAACAGTAAGTTGAACGAGGCTGGGATATCAAGTACTTGGAATGGAACGGACATGACCATGCTCCCAAACTCAATGTCAATTTCGATCATACCCATGACTGTACGGGCGGTGCTGTCATAACCTCGGATTACTTGAGTAGAAGGCTTCAAATCAGAATCCTTAAGCCCCAGTATGCCATGATCCTACCAGGCATGAGATTGAGTGCGGAACCACCGTCTACTAAGACTTTTGAGACGGGCCTCCCCCTTGCTCGTACCTTGAGGTAAATAGCTTCGTTGTGGTCGGAACCAAACGGTGGAAGGTCCATATCGGCAAAGGTGATGACGTTGCTAAAATGAATGTGACCAATCATTGCCGTGAGGTCCTCGGGAGTAGTATCGGGAGAAACTGATGTATCATCGAGATTGCGGATGATGAGATCTCGGTGTTTCTTCGAGGATGCAATAAGGTCCCAAATAGAGATGTTGGCTTGAGTTTTCTTGAGTTGGACAAGTAGAGGATCTTCGGGAGGGTTGTGAGCTTGCGGCTTTTGAGAAGAGGAGCTCGGTGCGGAAGTGGAAGGGTTGCTCGCTATGACTCGACCGGATCGAGTTAGCATGTTGACGTTCCCATCTTGCTTCTTTTTCCTATTCTCTAGTACTTCCTCATTACCTCATCATAAGTCACTACATAACAAGAATTGTCAAGTTTATTCATAACATTGGGGCCCCCATTCACAATTGGGATTGAATGGGTGGTCCCCCTCAAGTTCTCCTATCTCTATTACATTGACATGCTCGTCATTAGCCACTACAAATTCTTTCTTATCTATGAGATCTTGAATGACATTGCGGAGAATGAAGCAATCCTCGGTGGTGTGGCCACTATATTGGTGGTAGCCACAAATATTTGTGGTGAGCATGATTGGAGTTGATCGTCTTGGGTTGGTACCCTTGCACGGGTGTGACTTGACCCTTTGCCTTGAGGACCTCGAACACTTCGGTTTGAGTCATGCCTTGGAGAGGCGTGTAGACACGGTCACTTCGGGACTTCTTCCCTTGAGGTGGAGGAACCTTTTTGTAATTCCCCTTGTCAATAGTGACGGCGTTGACCGAGGCCTCTTTTGTGGAGTTGGAAGCGGCCTTGTAGCGGTAAGTAGGAGTGGTCTTCTTAATCTCCTTAAGCAAGTCATCCATACGTACCCCCGCCTCATACATTTGGGAGAAGTCGGAGTAGCAAGCCCCACTTAGGTGAGTGCGGAGATCAATCTTGAGACACTTGAGAAATATGTCCATTTGCTCTTTTGTGTTCGGCCTCTCAACAATTTCAGAGAGTTTGTCATTCCATCTCCTTGTGAAGTCAATGAAGGACTCATTGTCTCGTTGAGTAGTATTCTCTAGCTCTTTCCTTGTGGGCCGGTGAGTGGTGTTGCCTTGGTATTGGTTCTTGAAGGCAAGCATGGCGGAGTCCCAATCAAGATGGACAGTGAGCGGGAGAGTAGCATACCAATCTTTTGCCGCCCACTCGAGAGTGAGAGGAAAGCATTGAGCCATCACCTGGTGGAAACCTTCTTTGGAACCATTGCCCAAATATAAGTCTCAATGTGAGCCATAGGACAAGAGTTGCCCTTGAATTTGCTTATGTCGGGCATCTTGAACTTATCGGGAAGAGCGGCCATAGTACTCATGAGGATGGATGATTGATAAAGGCTTGTGTCGGAGCCTTTCCCCATGTTGAGCCCATTGAATTTTTGGTCGATGTAGGCCATGATGGAATCCACCATTTTGGGCTCACTGTTCTCGGAACTTGGTTCCCCCATTTTCTTGGTGCGGGTGTTGACATAAGGACTCTTGAACAAACCCTCGGTCCATTCGGATTCATCGTCATTGTTCTTGTTCTTTCCCTGGCAAGGTTGGTGAGCTTTTCTTTCATTAGTTCCATTTCGACCTCGTGGGCCTCCTTTGGCTGTCGAGGTGGGATTACCAAATGTCATCTTTGCTTTGTGCCTCCTGTTAAGGGTGGATACTTGCTCTTGGAGGAGTTGGACCATAGTTGAGAGCTGTTCGAGAGACATGGTGTTGCTGCTGCCGGTCATGGTTGATGTTGGAGCTGTTGAGTGATCTCTTCACGGACTAACCGATTTGCTGAATCCCGGTAGACTTTGTAAGTACCAATTGAACCTATATTGCAGAAGAGGCCCTTGTCAGTCTTGAGTAATACTTGCGGTCCATGAAGAGGCTTAGAACACACGGTTGGGCACACGACTCGAACCACATAAGAAAAGACTCTTTTTTTTTATAAGTCGGAGGGAATGAATCCCTTTTGGGGTTTCTAAGAAAATAATGGAATCGTCACACTAGTATATAGACCATCGCGGGTCCCATATACTCATCGGATTCCATCGCGTGTGAATCCTACATGTATCGGGATTAAACTAAATTAATGTAGTAAAGCATACATGCGGGGACGAATTTTTATTTTCGTCCAAAATAACACCTTTTGGGGACGGATTTTTATTGCGTCCCTTTCAACAAGTTGGCATGTATGATTTGAAGACATTAGTTTAGGGAAATCTCGGTACATGAAAACCGACTTGAGTCACGGAGTGTTAGACCCTAACTAGAATTGTGTGGTTTGTGCTCGGCTTGAATATGAGGCTCAAAGGTCACCCCCGGCATGTAGTCTTGAACTACGCCACGGCTGAGGTTTACCGCTTCGAAAGAGCCAAGGTCTGGTGGAGCTTGAAACTTTCTAGGACGGGCCTCGACGGGTTTGGGGTTGGACTTGTGCGACTCGATAGTGAGCAGTTCATAGGAATATGTGCATGTAGTGTGAGGTCTAACATGTGAAAAAATTTTTATTTTATTTTTTATTTTTTTTCGAAAAGAAAGAAAAACACACAAAAACACATAAGCACATAAAATTACAACTCCCGAATCACCCGTGT
Source organism: Campanula takesimana (assembly GCA_026119855.1). Classification (NCBI taxonomy): domain Eukaryota; kingdom Viridiplantae; phylum Streptophyta; class Magnoliopsida; order Asterales; family Campanulaceae; genus Campanula; species Campanula takesimana. The sequence goes on from JAOWBW010001605.1 coordinate 244,422, forward strand.
TGACGGTAAATAAAACACAAAATTAAAACAGTCCGAGGGTTCAATTCTGTTCTGATGCAGGCAACTGTGCCCACACCCCACTGTTCTGCTCAGTCACTGAAACCTGTTTCTGTTCTGGGAACCAACCAGAAGCGTGCGCCTCTGAGTGCTGATGTGGGACGCGCGCGCATGGCGCAATGCTTATGGGAGGCGCGCGCTTCTGGGAACACCTGTCAGAATGTCAGACTTTGGACTCAGGGGATTGCCCTGGTCTATGTTCATATGTAACCCCTGCAGAAGTGATTAGTGCAGAATAATAGAAGAAGAAGATGAAGAACATGAAGAAGTGGGCGATTCTGGTTCTTGATGCGGGATGCGCGCGCCTTAGGCTTAAAAGGCCAGACGCGCGCGCCTTAGGCTAAAAGGCCAGACGCGCGCGCCTCCCCCATCAGAAACAAAATGCCCAGAAAAGATGTAGATTTCGATCAGAACGCAAGTTTAAACCCTCAATTAATCCCCAGCGGAGTCGCCACTGTAGATACCCCGGGGAAACCACGGCTTTAGGCTAGAGCGCGTGAATATCCTAGGATGTCTAACTGATTTTAGAATTGTTTAGAGTCGCCACCTATGTTTTGAGGAACATAAGAAAAACCTATTGATTGTAGCCTAAGTTTAATTACGAAAATAGAGATTCTTTGTTTTGAGGTCCGGTGGTTAGATTACGAGATGGGAAGTACCGAAACACCCATCTCGCCCAACTTAAGTTGGTCTTGCTTGATCAAAATCTACATGAATGAAAATGTTCTTCTTGTTCTTCTTTAAGTCATAAAAAGGTGGTTTAAAATAGGATTTGGAATGTAGGAGATAACTCCTTAACCAACCTCAATGAGATGAGGTGATCATTAGAGTCATGTCCCAAATGATTTGGGTGATTGCATATTTGATTAAAGTAAAAGAGAGAGGAAATGAGGTAGAAAAGAAATGAAAAGATGGACTTTTACTACAATTTGAAGAACTTCAAATGTTGCTTGATGAGATCCTTGGAGAACCTTTAGAAAGTGATTTTTTGTCTAGTTTTCGATGATTTTTCGATCCTTAAAAATGCAGGTAAAGAGAGGTTTTTATAGGTGAAAGAGGGGTGTTTTGGTGCCAAAATCAGTCACCAAGAAATCCTTCCCGGGCAAAATCCTGTAAATTGAGCAAGGGAGGGAATCCTGGCCAGAAATCTGTAACTGACGCCCAGAGGCACGCGCTTCCTGCTTTGGGGCGGGAACGCGCGCGCCTGGCTCCTCCTGTCGGAGCGCGCGCGACTCAGAGAAGAAATTTTGACAGAATGGACTAGAAAGTCAGCCCTGTCATTCAGTT